>JBAMHZ010000043.1:177624-187635 GCA_037177395.1 Alpinia galanga
CAAGAGGAATTTGGATTGCTGAACTTGGAGCTGGCAATTTGGTTTTTTTTTTTTTTTATTGTTGAATAGCTTGCAGAGAATTGGATCCTATGTGATTGAGGATGGAATTTTGATTTTTTATTTATTTAAGGGATTACTGCTAGGTTTCATACGCTATTCATCTGTTTTTTTTTTTTTTTTTGAAGAATTTTCTCTCTCGAATGCTTCTTCTGGTACTCGCAGTTAGATTTTATTAAACCTCAGTAGTCATGGTAACTCAAATTTTTTTGAGTTAAATTGCCTTTATTTTTGGAGAGTAATGTTATATTCAGGTGGAGCAGACAGTGATCTTGAGATTCTAGTTAATCTCGATTCCGATTAGAGAATGAAAGCTCATCCGTTAACATTTTGACACTTTATGACAGAATTTCGTGGAGTATAATGTTCTTACTTTGAAGTTTTTTCACCCATGAAACCCCTTCCCTCGGAAAACCGTTTAATAATCCTAATCGTGAATTTGATCTTTAGCATGAGCTATATTACCACATTTATCTTCTTTTAATTGTTTGTGGGAGAGACAGAAATACGATGGTGGACTGTACAATAATGGTGATTGGTTTGTTGTTTCCTGTACATCTAGTGATTTGAAGTTTTTATTATCTCTCCTATAAAACCTTATGCTGATCATGATGTTTATTTTATTGAAGATAAGGAACATATGTATGACTTAGATGCCAAGGCCTCTTTCTTCTTTTCTTAGTGTGAGTTCCTAAGTCATGGATAGCTCTCTATTGGGGATCAGAGAAATGACTTGATAATCTTGAGGGTCATTTATTCGACATTAGCTTATCTAGATCATTATCAGAATCATGATGGATTGTGTGGTTGTAGATTATGATTCAGTTCGCAAATCATTTAATTGCCTGATATAAGATTTTTTGTGATATTGTTAAATTGACTGTGGTTTACATTTTTTACTTTCATGTGTTCTGAGAGTATTAAATGTCTACTGATACAATCTCTGAAAGAGTGATTTTGATGTATTGTTTGTGATTGTGTCAACTTGATTTTTTTTTACTTTCATGGGTTCTGAGCATATTAGATGTCTAATGATACAATCCCTAAAGAGTGATTTTGATGTATGCATGCACCTAGATTTATTTGTACTTTGTAAGTTCTATAAATTTCTCAGTGACCTTAGGGAAAGTTAGAAATGAATAGCCATGCCATGTTAAAAACTTAAAATGACTCATTTTACTGAAAACTTGGCAACCACCATAAATAGTTAAATGCCATGGTAAAGTTAGATTCTTTTTAGTTGAGTACCATAAAAAAAATGAACAAGTAACTAGACATTAGTGATGATTTTGTAATTTATTTGACATCTGTGCGATAAACTCAAAATTCCATATTTTTCATGGATTCAAGTGTCATTTTGCCAATGCGAACATGACTAGAGTAGGAGTAGATACATAAAAAAAAAACATGCGTATATTTGTTCAAATCCATATTCAATTGCAATAACATAGATCTGTAGTAAATCATTTGATTGATCTGCAAAATGTGGAGCACTAAATAAGCGTGAATTTTGCAATCCATATCCCAGAGTTATGCCATAAATATTCTAACTGTGATCCTTTGCTTATGTGTAAGTAAAAATTTACCTTTCAAATTTCAATTAATCTCTGTATCTTCTTTACCGGTGCAGTCGAGCAAAATGAGTTCAGCTTGTCCATTTGCTGAAGGAGCATCAGCCAATGCTGTCTGTCCAATGACGTCTCAACCAAATCAAGAAAATGCTGACCGTGAAGACAAGGGAGATGATAAGAGCAATGATTCTGATACTATATCTCCAAAATGTCCCTATGGCTTTGACTCACAAACTTTTAAGCTTGGTCCTTTAAGTTGCATGATTTGCCAAAGCTTGCTCTTTGAGAGCAGCAAATGTATGCCATGTTCCCACAAATTTTGCAAGTGAGTAATGGATACAACTGTTAAGTTTCATCTTCTTTTTCATGGGAGAATGTTATGATAACATTATTTTACTATATTCAGAGTTTGCATATCCCGCTTTAATGATTGCCCACTTTGTGGCGCTGATATAGAGAAGATTGAGCCAGATAAAGAACTCCAGGTTATGGTTGATCGCTTCATTGATGGTCATGCTAGAATCAAGAGGTCCCAAATTAATACAGATGCAATGGAAGGAAAAGATGTTCCCCAAACTGTGATATATGGTGATGTATCCATGGAGCGTGGATCTTTCCTAGTGCAACAGGCTATGAGGGTATGATGATTATTTTTTTTCCATTTATTTTCTTTTGGTTATTAGCACTGTGCAACAAAATAGTTCTTCTTTGCTTGTTTGTTTTCTTTACTATATGAACTCTAGGATGAATATGTTGAAACAAAAGAAGTATTTTTAGTCCATGCTTGGTCTTGATGGCCCCTGTGTGTGGCAAAAAACTTGATCTAATAATGGATATCCAACCTCATCAAATCCAATCTGACACAAAAAAATTTGGATTATTATGGTTTTGGATCATTTCGTGGGTCAACAAATATATTGCATTTGGAGATTGGATCAAATATAGATATCTAAAATGCAATTAACCTGACTCTGACCCTAGTTTAATTATTGAAATATATTAAAATTAAAAATATATGATAAATCATTAAATTGAAATCCTATAACTAATTAATTGGAGTAATTTACTTCATCAAATTCGTATGTATGGTTACCATTAAAAAATCTGAAATCCCATTGCTCTAATTGATTGGTGGATAGAAGAAATAATTATTTATATTAACTTAAAAATATTGGAATGTAATTTTAGTTGCATTAAGTAGATTTTTGTGTTGATATTAGTAAGGACTTGATGATGAACTAAAACCCAATAACTTACTCGACTCTATCCAACTCAACTTTGGTAGAGCCAAGTCTCTTGCACTTGGTTTCAGATGATCTTTTTAGTCTGAAAAATTTCAGTCGGATTAAATTTTGGTCAAGAACCTTCCAGAACCCATCTTCCCTCTAATTGCTCAGCACAAATTTTATTAAATGCTAAGCTTAGAGGTCAATATCATGGTGAAAGTCTAAAGTGAAAATACTATCAAACTTTTTTATGTAAAAAATTGGTGATTGTGGTCTGAAATGTTGAGACAGTGGTTTGAATTTGAAATAAATTCTCATGGCAATTGCTAAGAATGTGACAGCAGCTGACCTTTCATTGGAAGTTGGAAGTCTAAAATGAAAATGCTATAATTTTTTATGCAAAAATATTGATGTCCAAAGTCGTTGTCGTCAACTACATGAAACTTACAAATCTATATCACTAATAATATATAAATTAAGTAAATTGTTTTTATTACTTGTTTGAACTGATGACAGGATAATTTCTATATAATATGCATGGCATTCTATGCATCATCTGCAGGCCTTCCGTGGACAAAATATAGAGAGTGCTAAATCAAGACTCAGTATGTGTGCAGAGGATATCAGAAAACAGTTGGAAACATTGGGACAGTCATCTGAATTATGTTCACAACTTGGAGCTGTTCTAGGGATGCTAGGGGATTGTTGGTGTGTATTTCACTATTTTTAGCATCATACCTGCTTTATCTGTTAAGCAACTGTGGACATAGAACTATACTTTTGACATATAAATTATTGCACGCATGTTTAATTATTCCATTTTTTGTGCATTTCTAGCAACAAGGTGATAATGTAGTTTTGTTACATCTTTTGCATATTGTATTTATAAGCATCTTGTTCTCATAGTTAAATTATTACTAGCAAGTCTTCTATAAGCCAAGATATTGTGAATTAGTATCATAATGTTTTTCAAAAACTCTAAAATTTCAACTTTCAAAAGCTAGATACAGATTCTTGGCATAGAGAACCTAAGTAAACATAGATAATGACACATCATACTCTGAAATGTTTTCTTTGTTTCAAAGTCCAGTATGACCTTGGATTGTGATTGACTTCGTCCAAGTAAAACTAAGGGGAATATAAGTGTATAGATGAGTTCATTTTCTAAGAACTCAAGCTTTTAGGATATATGGTCAGCCAATCAATTTTAAGAGATATGAAAATGACTTATGACATATCAAAAGATACAACACAGTTTTAAAAGTTGCTAAATGGTTTATTTGTTGGGTAATTTTATAGTATAAAATAGCTTTTCTCATTATGTTCAACTTTGGCTAGCAGTAGTCTTTCAAATACTTTTTATTACGAGACCATTGTTGAACTTAATTCTTTGCTTTGCAGTCGAGCAATGGGGGATGCTAAGTCAGCTATTGCTTTCTACGAAGAGAGTGTTGAGTTTCTCTCAAAACTGCCTGCCACTGATATTGAGGTTTGTATTTTTAGTTTTTTTTTTCCAAGTATAACTGACTGGACTGAACACTCGTATGATTCTTGATTTGGTTTTTGTTTAGCTTGTCATTACAAACTTTTGTTTTATTTTCTTCCATAGTTGGTGCACACACTGTCTGTTTCTTTAAATAAAGTTGGAGATCTTAAATATTATGATGGAGACTTGCAATCAGCAAGAAATTATTACGCAAAAGCTTTGAATTTTCGTCGAAATGCTGTCAAAGAGAACTCAAGTTTGTCTTCCCAGGTTAGCAATTTGTTTCACATGCATGTATTAGTGAACTACACGTTCAAGAAAACAAGTTTATTCTTTTGTATTAAGCCAATATAAGTGTGCCATATGTAAGAATAATACATGGTAATACAGAACTGGACAAAATGTTTAACACAAGACAGAACTAAAATTTTACATTTTCCTTCTAATGATCCTGGAAGTATTAGAATTCAGGTTGATGTTTGCATTGTTACTTAGGTTAGGATGTGACAATGGATGTTCTGGTTATGTGGTGTATAGTATATCTACTGCTACATGTAATGATCAGCATTTGTAGATATAGTGCTTATATAATGTATGTAGCAGGATGCAGAGATAATTCTATGTATAGAGCATTTCATTATAAAAATAATTGGCAATGAATGGATTTTTCTCTTATATATTATTAAAATTTCCTTTACTGCACGAAGTATATGATCATACACTTCATGAGTTCATGCTAAGGGTTTTCTTCTGACAAAATGTAAACCCTGCAACTGAATATTCAATCTTCTTATTGACATTGTTAGGTTTATGTATTTTTTTATTTATTTCCCATCTTATTCAGAAACAGTTTTATTGGTAGGTTGTTGATTTTGCTGTTTCTCTTGCCAAAGTTGCGGATGTGGATAGAAATCTGGGAAATGAAGATGTCGCAACAAATGGATTCAAGGAAGCAATAAGCTGTCTGGAATCATTAAACCTGAGTTCAAATGACGTTGGACTAGAACAAAAGGTAGCTGATTTAACCTGATCATTACCAATGCTTCTTTTCCTTTGCTGTTTAGCTTTGATTTAGCTCATATACCTGCTAATATTGTCTATCCCTAAATGCAGCGCAAGTCTGTGCTGGAATTTCTGAACAAACAGCTTGCAGAGAAAAGATCGTCCAGCCATTGATGCTGTCGTTTGACAAGGTTTGCATGCTACAAGAAAATTCACCATAATTACTATTAGACCAAGTATGGTTGAGCGTCTTGCATACTTATATGAGGTGGCAAAGATTAGATTAGCTGTTTACACGACCTTCATATCTTTTATGATTTGCAGGCCTATGCTTTGAACGTGCAAGTATAGACAGTAACCAGAGGGCTAATAATTGATACTCTGTATGCCCATGAACGTTTTTCCTACTTTTGATGATATATATGCGGAATTAAATGCACTATAGCCTTTACAGTTTATCCTTGCTATAGCAGTAGTTCCTCAATGTTTGTGAAAGAGAGAGCAGGCTCTTTGCTCTTTTAACATAGATCTGGCTCTTTATTGAAAACTGAGTACAAAAAAAAAACATGAATAAATTTTGCCTGGTAGGAGGTTCATTTGTGGAAATTGAGTAACCAACCATTTAACATCTTATATAATTTGTATACGTCCTATTGCTTACTCGGATAACTTAGATAAAAGAATAGATATGATACAGTACAATTTATTTGTTCCTCTTCACTAAGCACTTTGGGATGAAAAATTAGAAGAGTAGATAACCTAAATATATAAAATGACAGTTATGCTCATTGTGATGTACACAAAAACACCAAAGTGATGCTAGTTTAGTTGCTATCTTCATTGTAGCTTTCTCTTTGACTTCTCGTCACTCTCACCTTTGATTGTTGGTCCTCTCTTCATCATTTGAAATTGCCTCGTCATGATAGCCTTTGCTTGTGGGTCACTTTGCTAATGATGACGACGACAAGGTTGATAGTGTTGTGTACTTCAATTTAGTTGGGATGAATGTGATGCAACTAAGATTCCATGGCATTTGTTGATGCGACTAAGGTTCCATGGCATTTGCCATACTTCATGTTTGTCGGGCTATTTTGTACCATAAAAGGAATAAGTTAGTAGGCCAATGAAAAACTAACTTGATCACGACCTTAAATCAACAAGGCAGAATGATGGAGCTAGGGACATATTCAAACACATTGATGATGATAAAGCGTAGGAATCATCCAAATTTTAGAATTTTTTTTCCCCTCCCATTTCTATCTGGTTTTGGGGTGATAAGAATGAAAAGGAAAAATAATTTTTTGGTTTTTTTCCCCTTTCGTCTCTCTCTAAACTAAATAAACAAGCATTTATTATCCAAAAATAAAAACCTAAAATTAAAATTTCAATCATATTACAAAAAAAATTGAGTTCTGTGATTTTTAACTCAAATTCACCTAAGGGACTAGATCAATCTACCAAATTTGTTGACTAATTTTGTTGTTGGCTCAATTTAATTATTTTTGGGTTGACGAGGCCAACTTGGTTCGATCAACAATATCAGGTTGAACCAACCAAGTTCTTCCATCAAGTCAAATTCACTTGATTTGATCGATCGAGTATGTCAAATCAACATATTTGATCAAATCATGAAATTAAGCTTAACTCAGTTGACTAAGTTAGTTGGATCAATCCAATTTGACACCCTACACTTGTGTAACCCTAAAAAACAGCATAACTTAAATACTTAAACAATCAATGTGCTCTATCTCAATCAAGTTTGTATATAACCAGCAAGTTGGCTAGGACAATCAAGTCCACTCGATTCATTTGTCTAGGTCAACAAATCAAATTAATTTGATTGATTGATCGAGTCGATTAGATTGATTCAATTGGCAGATAAACTAGGAACTTAATTTGTCCTACTAAGTTGATAGGGTGAATTTTGTTTAATTGATCGAGTCAATTAGTCTAAGTATGTGTTTCCATCAATTCTAAATAAGAAATGAATCGTATTTGATCAGATATCCGTTTAAGTTTTTGAATATAAATAACTAGACTAGTCTAAGTTTAATAATTATCTTCAACATTCACTAAGGTAAATATCAAGACGTATGATTTCTCTAAAATCAATTTTACATTTTCATACTAAACAAACATCTTATAAATTCAGGGGGGAAAATCTGTTTGTCAAATATTTTCGCTTCTTTGCTAAGCTTACAAATTTTTCTTTAAATTTTTTTTTCTCCTGTTAATATTTAGTGTGCAACAATTGATAAATGATAAACAGTGCCAATATCCACTTCTAGGAGATATTATATTTCTATGAAAACTTTACATTTGTAAGTAGAGAAGGAACAAATATAATTACCAGAAGGAAGATGCATATGCCCTTTGTGAAATTGGTTAAAATGAGTTAGACACATTCATTATACTTGTAGTACACTATAGATTACTTCCACTGCTTGTCCCTTTTTGCAAGAAGAATCTCTAGGAGTGAAAATGACTCCATACCCAACAATTAATTGAATAAGTTGGTGGCTTGCAATATCATCCCTCAGCTTAATTGAAGGAATGTTTCATGTATTTCTATCATTTGGTATCGTCAGGGGACGACCATGATGATGTATTGATCTGTAAAGCAATGGTTGGCCCATCATCAACCTTAGGATGGGAACTTTTATTATAAAATAGCACTCCAATTCCTATCTTTTGTGGGCAAACCTGTTTTCGCTGCATCCAATAATGAGAGTTTAGAACTGAGCATCCTGATGCGATTCACTTGCCAATCTGATTTTAAACAACTATTTGAGAACAATATGAGCTTTTTACTTGTAGTTATCTTAAGGTTGAAGTCTAGAAAGTATGGATCACACGCTCAAATAATATGTTCTGATCATCCTTTGGTTTAACAGGAATTATCCAACTAAAAGGCAGTGTTGCATTTTGTATCAATACCTGAATCTAAATTCTTATCATTGTTTGCGCCCTTCAGTGATTGCAGCTTCCTCCACCAACCCTCCATGAGACACAATAAAAGAAGAGAAAGGAAGACAGGAAACAACTATTTCCGGCCATAAAGTTTGGTTGTCACTAGAATCCAGCTGATACCCACATGGGAGCCTGGTTTGGTTTTACCCCTTCCTCGATTGCACTTTCTCATCTTTTTCCTGTTAATTTGTACTCTGATATAAATGATGTCTCAGTGGATAACCCTCCCTCTTAGGAAATCAACTCCGAGAGTAAACTTGTTTTTCTGACACGCGCAGACTCTGTTCTCTAAATTCTGAACTTGGGTTGCTTTCTTTGTCTAACTAGTTTAAGGGTATACATTACTGGATACGTTTTGGTTTCAATTTACCCGTGGATCTGCTTCAAAACTTTGATTGATCTACCTCAACCAACATTGGTCACTGTAGGAAACAGCGTATGCCAAATAAATCTATGGCCATGGTTTGAGACTGACTAGAGTATGATTGCTCCAGTTAAGGTTAACTTGTTTGCTCTAATTACTCTAGCTGGGAAAAGGGTGGCGTACAAGACATTGTCTGACATTCTCACATGGCGCTGAATCAGTGGAGAGCCTTTGGTGGGGTTGGGAAATTTAGTTTTATCATAAGATTTTGGAGCAGCATCAGCTTGTGGTACATCTCCACTACCTGCTCGAGTTATTGTATGTGATATGATATAAAAATACCCACCCGAAAAAGAATCCTGGAGATGGAGCCAAACCACTCATGCATTGCCCCAGGACTAGAAAAGGGAAGCATTTTGAAGGAACTTTTTTTCCTTTCTCTTTCTCTTTCTCTTTCTCGCTTGCTCCTCTCTCAGTAGTTTAAAAAAAAAAAAAAATGCAGCAGTATGGCTGGGTAGTAAAAAGTGATGCCCCAGCAAAAGGAGAACACTACGGGGAGTGAGAAGAGCCAATCATGCAGAAAATTTTGTTTATGAACTTAGCGATCTGCTTTCTTTTATGCACTGGCCAAGGCGTTGTCTGCGCAAGTGACAAATGGATGCTGTCATTGATTATGAGACCGCCAAGATAACTCCCAGATCTGCGAGATGTGCGTATTGCGATGAAATATATATATATATATATACATATATAAAGTTATGGGAGGTACGAGATCCTTGTGATCTCCCTGATGAGATACTGAAAGCAATGTTATTGTGTCACTGAAGAGGACTGTTCCACAGTAGATAATCATGGAGCTGGAACTGCTATAGAGTTCGCTTCGTCTCGATCCAGCCAGTGTTATCCAAACTCATTTGACTTATGGAGCCCCCACTATACGAGTCAATTGTGCCATTAATTTACCTGCCGTTCAAACTCAAACCCTATGAATATTAATTTCTTACATGGTTTGTTCCATCTTAGTTACCATGTTTCATGCACCAGCCAACGGGAAGTCAGCTTTGTTTATTTTGAGGACACATGAAGCAGTGCTTCTGCATTATCAAACTATTCTTCTTCGCTTGTTTATTATTCATTTCCGATTTCTTTCTCCTCATCAATGATGAATTTATTCTAATAAAAAAATATTGAAAGATTTTCCATATGATCTTCCTTTCGTCTTAAAATTTGGTACGAGTAAGGAGAATATGAATGAGTATTCTCAACGAACGATTATTTGAGTTGAATCGAATTTGTAAGTTTTTCAAATCTGGAAAGTTCGACCGAATATTTACT
>JBAMHZ010000043.1:191253-202608 GCA_037177395.1 Alpinia galanga
AGCTCTACGTAGAAGAGTCATAAATATTTTCAATGGAGTTTATAGAACTAATTTAAAATGAAGCCACTAAAAGTTTCAGATTTCTACAGTTGACAATCTCGAAGATCTAATTAATCAGCTTAATTGCAGCGTAAACCTTGATCTAAACAGACTCAATTACAATCAAACAACTAAAATTGACGAGAGAATCAATTCCGGGGAACAGAAAACACAAGCTATTTAAAGATCGCAAATCGAAGAGACTGGTAAATATCCTTTCCACAGTGCAGTTAATTAAGTAACGATTACACCACCTCGGCCATAGGGTCGTGTGATCGAGGGACATTCTTCGTCGCCTTCCCGTTCATCTCCAGCGGCGACGTCTTCCCGTCGCCGTCGCCGTCGCCGGCGCCGCTCTTGTTCCTATAAATCGCGTATAGGATCAGCTGCATGGCCCCCAGCGCGCTCCCACACCCATTTGGCACCTGCCAAACATTAGCAGATTTAATTTAATTACGCTCAACGGAACAGATCTCACGGCTTAATTAACAAAGCACGATTCTTAGTGAATCTCATACAGCGACGAAAGGATCACGGCCGAGCATGCCGAAGACGAACCACGATGTGCCGCACAAGAACACAAACAAGGAGAGTAGGAAAGGCATGTACTCCACGCTCTTGGTTTTGATCACCAACCTCTGCAGTGTCCAATCTGAATTAATTGGATGTTCCGATCGAGTCTATATCCTAATTAATTAATTATTTAACTATTGATTAATCACGTCGCACCATGATGGACAGAGGCGACGCGTACATGCAGATGGAGAAGATGGCGGCGGCGAAGCCGCAGAAGACCTTTCGGCTCTGGCCGCGGAGGGCGAGGAGGGAGACGAGGACGACGGCGGCGAAAACGGAGAGGACGAGGGCCAAGAGGGCCAACATTTTTCCCTTCCCCTTCTTGGGTGAAAACAACAGGAAGATCAACACGTAGATCGATTCCACGGCCGCGCCGGCGCCGTTCACCGTCGATACCAGGATGTTGTTCGGCGACACGAAAGGCAACCCGTACCTTAATTCCAGTTTCATCAGTTCACAAACATACGCGAATTCAGTTACAGATAAACTAAACCAAGAATAGACGATAGAAGATGCATGATACCACGCGGAGAGGAGGCAATTGAGAAGGGTCATGGTGTAAGGAACTCCTGAGAAATCCTCGGTCGATCTTTTCTTGATGATCCTCCGAAAAGTGACTCTAAAAGTCAAAAATCAATCAAAAAAGAATTCTTAGAAAAACAACATAATCGAGTAATATAAAAGAAAGAAAGAAAGAAAGTAAAAAAAACAGGGGCGAAACTTAAGAGAGGGAGGGACTTACACCGGGGCCAAGAACAGGAAGAGCGCAGTAATATTACCTGATCAATTAACGTGCAATAATTAAACAAGGAACAGATAGAGATCACGATCGAGAAGAAAGAAAGAAGAATCCTTGAGTAGTTAACCAACCGAAGATGCCGAACAAGAAATGCAACACCTCCATGTTTAGCACCAAAAAATTAATTACAGAATTCTAAGCAAGTTCTGGAAGTGAGATAAAGAAGAAAGATGTGTGGATTTATAGGAAGAGAACGGCATGGATTTCGTTCTTATCCGTTGCCATCCATGCATTTTGTTTACGAAGCATGCAGAGAGAGGGCAGCTGGTTTCTTCGTCCTCCATATTTCAACTTATCAGTCTCCAAATATTAATTAATATGTATGCTCGTTTTTAATATATATATATATTCTTCTTAAAAATATTTAGAAATCAAACGCTGAGCTTTTTAAGTTTGAAGATTGGTTTGCAGGGGAGCAGCAACTGCGAAGGCGGTGGGGAAATCCGGTGTGCCTAATGCATGATACATGATGCAACCACCGAAGGGATTGCGGTAACAACAACAAGAGCTGCACATTCATATGGTTGCATAGGCATGCATGCATGGGAAATTTATTTATTTACTTATTCAAAAATTCAATCGAATAAATGTAATATATTCGATGAAATCATGCTTTCTTTGACGAATTAGAATTTGCAAGCACCTTTTATTATTATTTTGTTCTTTAAAGTTTGAACCATATATATAACAATGTATATACAATAGGGAAACAATGACATCGATACACACACACAAAGAAAGATGAATATAAATTATTGGAACGTGAAAATTGTTATATTTTCAAAGCATTTAATTGTTTTAAAATCGTCGAAAACTTGAGAAGATCCGTGAAAGTGTGCATTCAATATATATACTTGAGAAGGTGCATGAACTACGAACAAACTCAAAATGGTGCACAATAGGCGAACAGGGACCTGGATTGAGTTTCAGAATACTCGAGAATTAGAGATGTCGTCCGATGGGGACATTTCTCGATTCAAAATATTGTCTCAGTTCCCTTCCAAAGAGGACTACTCGATTAACTAAATGATTATATTAAAAGAGGAGTCAATATTGTCTCACGGCGGCGAATCGATTGAATTGCCCGAAGTCAAAATGATTGATTTGTTTATTGTGCATCTCGTGAATGAAAGGGAGTTAGAAGAGGGCTATAAGACTTCTGCCGTGGAAATTGTGGGAAGAGTTAAATTCTCGATCATGAGAAGACGACACAACCGCCGTGGCCGGAAGGTTATAGGCTGCAGTTGATTAGTTATAGTATTAATTTTAAAATTAAAGGCAATCAGTGTCAGTAGATTAATTAAAACAACCAATAGAAAGTAAAAGATATTATTGCTGATAAAATTATATATAACGGTGAATAAGTCTTATTCAGCTTAATCAGATCGAGACTTACAGCAAATAATTAAATTCTTTTCCCTGTAAATTGATCAACTCCAAACCTACTAAGCTAAGGTATATATTGGGAAGTTTATGTTGCCTTGCTATGTGGGCAGTTCATTAAATGCAATCTATAATGGCGTGTTTGATTTGCATTGTTTAAATAAAATAAAGAAAAAGCATCTGACAATGAAAATAGAGTAAAGTTTTATGTAGTTGCACATATATAAAACATGCACCTTGTATGCAGGGTTACTATCTAGAACCATTCCAGCATGTGATGGTCCAATTTGCTAAGATTTGCAGGGGTTCGTTTGTTGCCTTGTCGTCGTCGATGCATGCGCCGGCACTTGAATCGTGCGATTTCGGCTGTGCGCGTAGAACCTGCTCCTCTCTCTCCCAAAATTCAAAGATTGAGGTGCAACTGCTCGAGCCATCGCCATGCCTGGTGACATCGTTCTGATGAGATCGAATCGAATCCAATCGAGCAAAGTCAAATAGCTTGTGCGCCGCGTGCAAGAATTAATCCAAAATCGAATTTGGTTGGATTTGGATAAACTTTAAGCGAGTCAGTAAATGGTTCCCTAGATTTCTGCACAGGTTAATAATTAAGGACAGAGCCGTTCATGCACGGAGGCGTACCTCAAATCAAAGCCCTTTAATAACTTCGGTTTTTGGACTTTGATTCAAGGAAAAGCTTCGCTCGTCAAAACATCTCATTAATTCATAATTTGAAATTTTTTAACTTCAGTAATAGGAAACTAGTGTGCAAACTACATAGTATGTAGTGCCCTGCAATCAGCTTGCAATTGAGAAATAATATCATATTGTGCAGAAAAGAAAGTAGTTTAATGTGATAGATCAGTTGTTATAGGCAACTTATTCTTGATATCTAGCGCTAACGGTGAAACCTGTATTATGCCAATGTTGACTTACAAACATTCTCAATTTAAGAAAGTAGTTTAATGTGAGATCTGTTGTTAGGCAACTTATTCTTGATATCTAGCCAACGGTGAATAAGTGTAATATTCCAATGTTGATCTGATGACAAACATTCTCAATTTGAGCTAGATCAGAGATGTATTATGCTGATATGGCTTGGCAGACAAAGAAACCCCCACTGAGATGATGAAGAGAACGAATAACATACCAAAATAGGCTGGGAGTAAGAAACAGAAATGGAGAGATGGTAAAAAGGGGACCTCAACATCTCAAATAAGAAGTCATGTATTCCATGGTTGACTAGAAATAGTAAATCCAATGCCTTATATATGGCAAGTAAGTTAATTATTTTCTTTATTGTATAAAATTTTTTAACCAAAAATACCTCAACTCAAACTCTTCCACTGTTGTTTGGTAAAAGAAAATTCAATAATACTTTGCTTATCATGTAATATTTGGAATTTCCGGACGTATGATATGCGAGATACAAGTTATCAGGTATACAGTAAACACCAGCTGTGAATTCGTGACCATTCAGCATCCTAACTGATCATACAAGTAGTATTCAGAGAATATGTGTTATGTATAAATACGGATTACTAAATAGGGATTAGTAAGCATGAAAAACATATATGTGATTCGTCGATACATCTCAAAAAACCTGAGTTTTCCCTTTAGTATAGGAATTGGAATGCAAGCATATATAATCAGCTCATACCTTTGCATTCTTGCTAGCTTCACTATAGGATGTTTCGGTCCTCTTTCATTCTCTGATGTGTTTTTCTACATAGAAACACGAGGCCAATTTGAGAACAAAATCTTACTATACAAAGCAATTCTTCCAAACTACAAGGATGTTTCTCTATCATTGAGCTCTGTTATGTATGATATATCAAGGTAAAGCATCAGGAGATTTCACCATTCAAAATATTTTCCGAGCTAAATCTTTCTTATATTTGTAAAGTCCAATTTTTTCCTTTGACTATGCATGAGGTTTGCAAATTATCTTGTCTTTGCAAAGGGGTATAGCTAGGGCCAAGCCTCCACTATCTAAACGAATTTGATGATTCATTTCTGATTGAAGAATTTATTTCAAAATTGGAGGTGAGGTTCAATGGACAATTATTTTGCATTTGACATTATTGTTAATCACCTTTAAAAACTCACATTCATTCATCAGAAAAAGAAAAAAAAAATTAAAAGCCAATTTAGTTCATCATTTGTAGCTACAACAAAGATCCAATAGGTCCATATTGCTCAGTATTAATTGCCTGAAATGGGATAATTAACATGGTGCACTAATACATGATTGATGTTAAAATCATATTTTTGTACAACTGACATGACTATGAATATTTATTATGTAATACACCTACTGTACCATACAACAAAACTGTAAATTGTGAACCGCCCAAGATCGGGGTGTTTGCAGTAATTAACACCGATATTTCAAACAATGATTATGATACAATAGAGCAATAATTTCTTTCCTTTCATTATCATCATATTTCAACGATCAAATTAATAATACCGTTTTGATGAGCTAATACAAAATCCTCAAGGTTTAAGGAAACAGAAAGGGCGAACTCATTTGACAATGGCCAACGATTATCATATGAATATTCTCATTTTGAAAGCATGCACTAAGTAAGTAGGATAGTACTTACGATCATCCACCGTTTACGCAGGGCTACATCCCGAACTGTTTTGTTTGGCAACTTCAATGCAATTTTTGCATAGGCAACAAAGCTTTGTTCCGATGCATATCTGCAAGCAAGTGAACCTTGTTTTTGACATCGCGATGAAATATAGGAAAAAATAACTTGGCCAATTCGTTGCCATCAAAAGTTTTAATAAGACAGGAGAGCGGTGGAACCTTTGGGAAACGGATAAATGAACTACTTTTTCAAGATTTCTACACCGTAGAACACCCAACTATTCATGGATTCCAATAGCATCTATATGTAGAATGGTTATGTTGGAGATAAAAATGAGAAGAAGAAAAAAAAAACATGAATCCGTATTTACAAACAGTCCAGCCAAAAAATACTGCATAGAATTGTCAAAACCAACGTCCCAGTTTCAGAGCTCGATCGCGGAAATGCATTCGCATCATCAAGAAGGGTAATGCAAACTCAAATACATGAGCTTTGGCTTTTAATAAGACTTGCAAATTTTGAGAAAAAAGAGGCAACGCAGGTGATTAATCCATTGCCCGAAAGGAAATTCTGGATTATAGCTAAAAGACGAAGAGAATCTCACTCGGTTAATCCTTGCTCCAAAATGTCCTGCTCCTCTGCCGACCAGTGCACCGCCAGGCCAGGGTTGTGGCTCAGGCTGATCGCTCCGCCCACAGCAGCGGTGGCCGGAAGCCCATTGTTCAGTCCTCCGGCACCACCGTATGCAGCGCTTTGACCACCGTTTTTCATCCAAAAGTCCATTCAATATCACTGCTTTCCTTGAGAGTTGAGACGAGGGCTTTGCGAGAAGACGAGTAACGCGTCAAACAAAAGGGCAAGGGAAGAGACGGTGGCGACGGCAACGAGGAAGGGAAGACCTGTAAATCTGGCGTTCTACTGGTTTCTGACAACAGGTGTTAAAGGCGGGGTACGATCTCTCGCAGACAGCTTGAGGCATCGGCGTTTTCTCGCGAGCAACTGAGCTTTTGTATAAATCAGGCTATAAATTAGCGCGCACACACAACGACAACAAGTAGTTTAAATTAGAACAAAAGAAAGTTTAAATTGGAAGCCTTCAAGAACATAAGTGCATACAGACAAATCACTGGGGCCAATCCCTTTATAAAGTCTCGTCCTTCCTCTTTTTAGCATTTTCATTTGAATAATTCTGCATTAATCATATTAAAAGCAATTCCAACTGAGCCTTGTTTTATTGAATTATTAATGAATCCATAGATAGTGATGATTTTGTGTGCAAATTGCAGATTGTACATCCCGCTATGTTAGAAGAAGCACCAGCTGATAGTTCTTGCTGCAAATCCCAAGCAACTCGGAGCAATTAAACACCGTGCAGAGAAAGGTAAGTTGCTTTGCGGGGCTCTTTTGCCGATCAGGTGTGACAATTGAGGACGCTTTTAGATTATTTGTTAATTTTCAGATATTTAACTCTGGTTGTTGCTGCGCAAGTGTGGAATATTGAGGATGCGTTTAGCTTCCCTTTAATTTCAGAAATAGCGGTCATATTTCTTGTAGAATGACTTACCAAGTAGCAGACACGAATTAAAAATCAACATTTTAATGAGAATCAGAGGATTAGTCTGAATTATTCATCCAGTTTCTTATCCCTTCTCTGCAGAACACTTCGATACAAAGTTGCTACGACAATTTTTTTTTTTTTTGCCGAAGAGAAATATGTGATATATGAGGACTATGTTTCGTCTTTAACATATGCATGGGAGCCATGTACAAGTTATGCTGCAGGCGGCGTTCATCATAGACAGCTTGGGGGCACAACCAAACCGGAGGCCTCGCCATCGGCGTGCTTGCAGAATGATTCCGCTGCAGCGCCTCCATAGGTGAGCTTGATGTCCTGCAACCCGATTCCAGTGCACGGGTTACTCGCGCTGCAGTCAAAGTTCACGGCGACCGGCGTTGCAGACGACCCATGGATGTCGCTGTAAGTTACCTCACTGATCCTGACGCCAGAATTCTGCAGAAGAAAGTCCAACTAAAATAAATCTCTTCCAGTCTTTAGATGAAAGACTCGTTCGATCGATACAAGGTGACGGAAAGTGAATGACCTTGTCAGGGCATCCTCTGTGGTCGGGGCAGTAGTTTTGGTCGATGATGATGGGGTTGTGCACATTCTGCATGAGGGCGTGCTGAAACACCACCCCCTTCACGAAACCCTGGCTCGGCCTCCCCCACGTCTTTATCCTCAGCCCGTTTTCCGTTCCTGTAAACATCGTCGTCTTTACCGTCACGTTCTCCACCCCCTTCTCCTCGTACCCCTTCCCCAAACTCCCTATGCTGCAAGAAGTGTGTATTGACAATCCAATCGGCTCCATAAGATTAGGATCTGTTCGAATATTTATGCATGCAAAGTGCCCTGAAGCGTACGTACCTGATACCGTGGCCTGGGCCGCAGGTCACATCCTGTATCCAGAGGTTGGTGGTGCCGGGTCCGATAGAGACGCAGTCGTCGCCGGTCCTGATGATGGCGCCGGTGATGGTGACGTCTCTCGACATCTGGACGTGGATGCCGTCGGTATTGGGGCTACTGCCCGGCGCTGAGATCCGCACGCCATGCACTTTTACATGTTCGCATCCGTGGATCACGACGTGGAACAGAGCGCTGTTTACCGACGTCAGCCCGCTCATCACCACGTCCTTCGAGTTCCTTATCGTCAACGACTGCACGTACGCAATTAAACCCAAAACGTGCGCCGCTTAGATTTACTCGGTTACTGATTAGCAATAAATGGTCATTCTGCATTAATGCACGTTTCCGAACGTACCGTTGCGCCGGCAGGGCAGTGGCGACCACCGGCGGCCTTGCAAGCCCACAAGGCCCCGCCTCGGCCGTCGATGGTCCCGCCGTATACCGACAGCCCCTCTACGTTGTCGAACACGATCCACCTTTCGCCGCCGTAGCCCGACGGCGCGACTAGCGCTCCGCCAATCTGAATGGTGATCTTGCTGCTCCTGCAGGGCCCAGCGAAGGTGGCTTGGCGGACCAAGAAGTTTCCTGCCGGAACACTGATGGTCGGCGATCCGGTCGATTCGCAGGCTGCGGCCCATGCGCGGAGCAAGGAATCAGACGAGTCGAACCGAGGCTCGGGTTTGGCACCATAGTCGACAATGTCGTGCACCTCGCCTGGATATGCGTTCGCGGCGGAGAAGATCGCCAGAAAGAGAAGGACGACGGTTTTTTTGATCGGAAACATGAATTATTGGCTATTTAATTCCTCAAACAAGAGATGAGAGCTTGTTACCTGAGCAACTGATGATCACGCTACCTTGTGTTGGTATTTATAGACGTGGAATTGGAGGCTAAACAGAGGAACATAGTCAGGTCCGAGAGAATTTGTGGAAATGAAAATAGCTTTTGTGAGAAATTTGATTTGTAACTGAAAATTGACAATTAGGAACATGGTTGTTGTGCTGTCGCACGTAAGATGTGCTGATAACTAAACTCAAGTTAGTTATCCACGTGGAGTCTAATTCCTAGATACGATCGCAATTTAGAAGCCTGCGGCAAAGCGGAGATGAATGCGGTCCTAATTGGAAATCTAGTACGTAGTCAAAAAGTAAAGTAAAAGTGAGCGGAAAATTTCTCTGCTTTCCACAGAAAATATATATATTAGGCCTGAATTACCTAACTTTTTCTCGCTTCGTCCATCGTAAAATGGAAATGGTTTACAAGTTACGAGCTATAAGTAATCCAACTTTTGACTTGTTGATAATTTTCCGCAGCATTGAGCGCGATATAAGGCTTGTTATCGTCCGTCATTTTCTGCTTCTGCCAAACACTCGATTAATTGCATCTTAACTACTAATTCTAGGCTGAAACTTTTTGTGAATGGTGGAATTCAAGATTCACATATTATATATGAAGTGAAAATTCTGAAAGTCGATTTAATATGAACGATCAAATTCATCTATCTGATATACATACTGTTTTGGTTATAAATATAAGAGTGTGAGAGAGCTCGAGAGTTGTATATATTTTTATTATCTGGCTTTGTCCCTTCTGTCAGTCCCTGAAAACTTTAGCATCGATGCCTTTTTGTTCCATGGATATTGGATACACGCAAGGTTCTTGTTTCCTGCAGGCTCTTGTCTGCCAAGTGAAATTTTTGACTGACTACTGAAGAGTGGATATTGTTGAATGAGTACAATTCAAGGTAGCCACAAGTATAACAATCTACTAAACATGTCGTTCTACTAAATTAAACTCTTGCTTTTGTTTGTTAGTTGGCGATTCACATATTTAGCCCATAAACCAGCGAAGTAACCTGCAAAAGAAGCCGAGATTTGCTCCCTTCCTTGCATATTGACTGAGTCAGTCTGATTTTTTAAACAGTAGAGACTAACCAATCCGACTGATTATTAGAGTATAATCTTTTTTTTTCCCTTCTTATTTTACTTTTTAATTATAGAAATCTTCGATTTTTATAAATTTATTTAATAATTTTCATTCAAAAGTAAATATTTGAAAATAGAAGTACTTATTCATAACAGGGACGAATAAGAGTAGTAATTTGAAAATAGAGAAGCACTTGTTGACGAAAATTAATAATGAAAATAATTTTGATGATTAAATTAAAAGGGCATCTTTTTGGCCATTTACTTGGATCTAATTGGTAAATAATATTTATAAATCAACTTAAGGAACAATTTATACTTTTGAAATAGATTTAATTAAATTTATTTGCATTTAAATGTGTACTTGGAAGTTTTTCGTATCCAAATAAATGTGAAAATAATTAAATTTATATTTTTTACACAAATATATCTCTGGCTCATTTAATCTAAGGATCAATCCACTTCCCTTTTTTTTAAAAGAACCGTTGCTATCTAAGACGTAGAGATGAGAAATGGGTTAATTGATGTTAGTGACTTGGCAAAAGATAAGTGACATGATAGAGAGGTGATGATCTAACAAAAAATTAATGTCAGTGTCATTGAGCCTATGAGGTCAAATGACCAGAGAAGGTTGAGCAAGGGCTGTCGAAACCATCAAGAAGTGCTTAAAAAGGAGCTAGTCAAAAGAGTGATGGGGAGGAACACCGAGGGAGCCTTAATGTTATCTCTTCGACAATTAAGTCAGAACGTGGAGGAAAAATGAATACAAAAGAATGAATGAGAACTGGAGAAGAAAAGAGAGGGAGAGAGCTAGAGGTTACCACTGGCTCCTCCTCTCATTACCTTCATATAGAACCCACACAGGGTGAACTCCGATGACATCCTGACAACAGTATGTCGATTAGAAAAGAATGATAGTGACCATACTTTATTAATGTTGTACACGTAGTTGAGGGGAGATATAACTATATAAATACATAATAAGGTGACTGATGAGAGATAATACTTCATTAGTAAGATGACGCGTGGCAGGCCCTAACTCATTGTCAGAGAACGTAGGAAAGATTTAGTTTGGTTTAGCAATTAACTCGATAACTAACCTATAATATTCCTCTCCCCGTCAAGAAGCATTTAAAAAAATATTGTTAATATGCACCAGCCGGAAATTGAACCCGGGTCTGTACCGTGGCAGGGTACTATTCTACCACTAGACCACTGGTGCCGATGATTTTGGCATACAAATTTTCTTATCTGTGGACTTTGTAAAACCCTACTGGGGGAGTTCGAAAGCGTTCTTGGGACTTGCTGCTCGGATTCAGGCACGTTGCTGGTGCCTGGGTCTCAGACAGGTAGCTAATTGATCAAAATACTCATCCATCCATCCATCCATTACTATTCTTTCTGTGTATTCTTGTCCTTGAATAAATACAATTTGTCGATGAACCACGCAGTTGACGAAGTAGAGAATTCAAGCGCGAACAGAAGACGATGAGAAGATGCAAAGCGATCAAGAACGCACTGCCACTTAACCAAGAGCTTACGTCCAGTGAGTGCGCTTTCAACTATGAGGAT
>JBAMHZ010000043.1:202708-212753 GCA_037177395.1 Alpinia galanga
TGTGGGGATTCAATAGAAAAGGTCATCCATACTTAGGTCCTCCTATCCTATCATCTCGTTACCTTTTCTAGCAGCTCTTGTGGCTCCTGACCACGTCAACTAGAGGGGATGCTTTGAAGTGGGTGACTTGGGATACAATCGAGTGATGGACTCGAAATGTGACGAATGACAAAGCTAGGGTGCGACCTAGTGGGGTGCAATCGAGCGATCGACTTGTAACGTGACCACATAGTTGAAATATGGCCTAATAGTCAACTTGCTGCATGGCCGAATAGTCGACTTGGAAATACAGTTTGACGGTCGACTTGCTTGGCTATCGAGTGGCCGACTCGGAAATACAATTGAATGGACGACTTGCCCTGTGGCCAAGTGGCTGACTTAGAAATATATCTCAATGGGTGACTCTCGCCCTACAGCCGAGTGACTAACTCAGAAATATAGCTTATTGGCCGAGTTGTCCTACGGCCAAGTGGCTGACTCGAGAATATAGTTTGATGGTCAATTTGCCTTACGGTCGAGTGCTAACTTAGAAATATGACTCGATGGTCGACTGGCAGTGTGGCCTAACGGTCGACTTACTATTTTCTTGAATGGCCAAGTTATGGGCACACTCAAACCACGTGCCTTGGATTCTAAGTGTTTCTCTTCCATTTTGATCAAGGTGTTTGCCTATTGGCTTGATTTGTTTTTACCTTTGTGAGTTATATTGTATCCAAATTATCCTTTTTTTCTCGGTTAACCGAGTCTCTCCATCTCCAACTCTTACTTTTTTTTATCAGAGTCTATGAGGAATTATACTACTCACTTTTTCACCTATCCACTTTCCTGTGGATCCTCAATAACCATGTCATATCCATATAAAATGTCATTATTGTAGAAGAAAGATTTACGAGGAAATTTGGCTAGAGGCATAGTTTGGCACATCGACTGGATGAACCCATCAAAAAAAAATTCATCGTCTCTCTCTACCCTTATGTTTTTTTAGAGTTAATTAGAATTCTATTAGAATTAATTTTAGGAAAGGTTTTTTGTATTATATAAAGTTTAAAAAAAATTACTTGTTCTTTTAGAAAGAAAAAAGAAATATTAGGGTTTACATTGAATCAAATTAAGGTTTAGACTGGTCCCGTTATCAATCTATAAATAGGGTATAAAAAATTCTTTAAATAAGATTGTGTAGATATGATCAAATTTTTTTGTACAAATTCCTAATCTCCTCGTTCAATTTCCTCCTTCGAATCATTGGATGTAGAATATCTATTCCGAGCAATAAAAGATAAATCTATCGGATCAAGAATTTCTTCAAGATAATCATTGTCAATCAATCCTACAAAATTATTATAAATATGAATGATACAGGATAACTCAATAAAATAAAATTTGTTATCATCGATCAATCAATCCTACAACATTATTATAAATATGAATGATACACAATAACTCAATACAGAATTAAATCATCAATAAAAAAAAATTGTTTTCGCTTAGAAAAACCGAGTCTGTTAACCAGCAATCTCAGTTTAGCATTAAGCTAAGCATCCCAATTTAAGAAGAATATAAGTTTGTTTCGACATTATTCATTTATTTTTCAACTTCAATGAGTAGTTGAAATATTCCTTTCCTCAGTGTCTGAAATGTCGGACACCAGTAAAGAGAAGCGAAACTCCATATTTATTACAACAGTCCACAGCATCTCCATCTCTTTTGCTCCCTCCAGGTTGTGCAATCACTCTAATGCCATGCTTGCATGCCTCTTCAACTGCATCGTCCCAAGCTGCGAATGCAATAACTTCATGTTAATAATAAACCTCCTAAAAGAAAGTAAAAACAAATCTAGATAATAAAACTAAATAAATCTCAAGTCGATAGTTCGTATGAGTTCAAGTAAACTTTCTAGCAAACTTAAAATGCATATGCTATGAGCAATTGAGCAACCTCTATGTCAACTTAAGTTCTTACCAAAAGGAAAGAAAGCATCACTAGCCAATGCAGCCCCTTTTGCCCCTTCTCCGGCCTTTCTAAAGGCAATCCTTAGGCTTTCCAGCCTATTCGTCTGTCCGCTACCCATTCCCAACATGCAATTATTCTGCCAAAAAAAAAATCATTTAACGATTCTACTGAATTATCATTTAAGCCAAGGCAACAAATTATAAGATGAAAAAATATTATTACAGTAAGAAAGCAAATGTAAGAAAAAACATTCAAATAAAAATCAGTGGATTGACTATTATTCATTTGGCCAACCAAAAAATATACATAAAACTATCCAACTGTTAAAATAGCTAATATGCAAACTATCATTAAATACAGTGCCATTATTGGCAGTGCACTAGTCTACTCTAGGATTAATAACGAATCAAGCTACTAATTCAATAGTAATAAGCAAGCAGGCATGTTAATGAATTACCATTAGAGTAGACACTGTTGGAGTGGAGAAGAAAATTACCTTAGCTATTACAATGGCATTACTCTTTACATGTTTGACACAAAGCCAAGCAAACTCGGCATCATGGAGCTGAGTCTCCTCCGGAACTCTTTCAGACATCACTGAGAATTTGATATCGTCTGGAGTCAAGTCATCAGACTCCTGGGCTAACCACCCACCACTAATCCGTCGAAATGAGAGAACGCCTTTTCCACTTTTCTTCACCTCAAGAATCCTCAAATCCTTAGACTTCCCTTTAAGGATCTCAAGTCCTTTTTCAGTGTATTCAGGTGCAACTACAATCTCATAAAACATTCGCCTAGTATCATCTATTGGATTCCTGTATTCTCTGAGCTCCTTTGCTAGGTCCTACAAATGTGATTTCACAAGATGAATTGAAAGGAAAAATTGAAGATTATATGATTCAATTATAGTTCTACTTTTATTTTTGTGTGTTGCAGATAACTAAAATTTAAGGCAGCCATAATCTTCATGTCTATGTTTCTTACCTCATCCATTGTTGTGTTGAAAGCAACAATGCTGCCATAAGCACTGACAGGATCAGCCTTTACAGCTAATCTGTATGCTTCAAGGATATCTTTCCGGGATGCTACCCCACAGGGATTTGTGTGTTTGACAATCACACAAGTAGGGTTCTTGAATTCTGATACACAATTCCAAGCAGCATCGGCATCCAAGTAATTGTTATATGACATTTCCTGGACCAACAGAGATATGAAAAAAAGATGATAACCAAAGCATACACAACGCAAACAAAATAATAAGAAAAATATGGCCTAAAAATTAAAGGGTGAGAAGACGAACACAAATTATGGACTTACATGTATAAGAAACTAAAGATTAGGGCATCTTGCTATTAGATATGAAATAGATACCCAAAAAATAATCTGTCACGAATTCTTAGAGTTGTAACTCCACAACAATATTTCATGAAATGTTTAGGTAAGGCATCCACACACTCAAAATATTTAGCCAACTGATGATAGTCACAGTCCGTGTTTTAAAAAACTTGGATGGATTTACAATTAAATTGGAGCCTAGTTAGCTTCAATTAAGATCTAATTAGTTGGATTTAAATCGAATGCAAGTCAAAATCAAACTGAATTTGGGTAATTACACAAGTATATACAAGCAAAATCAATTTACTAGGTTTAATTTTTCTTCCCAAAAGTTTCTACTACTTCCACCATATGACAGAAATTTTCTTTCATAATAACTTATTAGGTTTAATTTCTGATATGTTGGATTTAATTAAAAAATTAGACTTGCTTTTAAGTTTTAATGGGTTATTATTTAATTTGACATGGATAATTCCTTCAGTTTCCATAATCACATATAACAAGATTCATGTTGAATCAAAGTAAATCATCATGATTATTTTAATTTTGGTCATTACAAATGATATTACCATACAAGTCATGGATCATAGGATTCTAAAAATTGTCCTCAAGAGAATAATTACCTAAAATTTTCAGCAATAACACTGTTGAAACCACTTAAGCAACTATCTGTTAAGCCACAATACCAAGGGTTTTATTAATTGGTAAAACTAAGTTAAAAATAAAGAAAACAAATATTGATAAAGACCATAATAGCAAATCAAATAGATGGGTTTAACCATATTCTATGCAATAGGATATTAAAAAAAAAGTTGAAGTGCACATCCAATAAGTTCCTCTTACCTTCCCATGATGTTGTATAGCATTGGAAATGCCACCTGCATTGGTTAGAGATATACTCTTGTCAATGTACAATGCAGCTTTCTGATGAGGATTTTCGCCGCATCTAAGGGTGGATTTTAGTGAAAGGGGCAACATGAGACTGGGAGGAAACTTATCTCCTGAAAGAAAATTGCAAAAGAAGCCAAAATCAAGGTTAAAATTAATAATATCATTAAGATATCTGTAAATTTGGAGATTTGTGTTTTGCCCTAGCCCCACTCTAAAGTTTTAAATCTTAATTTAATCCCTCATATTTTTTATTTGTTGTCAAAATACTTCACCCATTATCTCCAAGATGTATATCAACCTGTGTCTCATAGATTTAAGATTTTTAATATTTTTGGAATTACAAATCCATATGACCCATGTTGAAGCCA
The DNA here is from genome assembly GCA_037177395.1 of Alpinia galanga. Classification (NCBI taxonomy): domain Eukaryota; kingdom Viridiplantae; phylum Streptophyta; class Magnoliopsida; order Zingiberales; family Zingiberaceae; genus Alpinia; species Alpinia galanga. Next base: position 207,253 of record JBAMHZ010000043.1, read on the forward strand.
CAAGCTTAAAAAAGCATACAATCACTTAAATTTTAGCTGCAAGTTTAAAACCAACTTGATTAATTTGTGCCGACATAGTTACAAATTCTAGAGTGCAAACTGTTTTGCAAGTTCACACCCATAAACTCAATTCTTTTTGAACATTTTTAGAATCACAAATACATAATACAACTTCACCTGAATTCATAATCACAAAAAAAACTGTCTCTCAGAATTTTGGCATAAAATATTTTGTACATAAGCTTGGGTCTTGGAACTTGACATTGTGCTCAACTTGTAGCTAAATTTTGAAAGATCGACCATGAGTTTTTTTAGGTTTGCCGCTTTAAAAAAATTCCTAACAATGGTTTGTAAATCTAAAAGTTTATTGGGGCACAGATTATTTGTAATGTGGCTTACACCGTAAAACTTGGAACTATATTGGCACAAATTTACTTCAAGCTAAATTGCAAATCATCTTATGACCAAATTATGAGAGGCCATAGATTTTGTTTTAGGTATCTAGCTTCAACACAAATTGTTACATGAGTTTGTGACTCCAAAAATGTTAAAAGAAACTTGAATTTATAGGGCACAACATGGTTTATAAAACAGATTGCGTACTAGAGATAATACAGAAATTACAAACATATATGATTTAATCAAGCGAGCTATTTCGACGGTAGTTCAAAACTAGAAGGGCAAAATAACAATTCCAAAATTCAAGGAGTCATTTCAGAAAAAGGCATCAAACTAAAAGGGAAAAATGAAATTTTCTCTAAAGTTTATAACACTTGAATGATGAACGATGCTTACCATTCTCTATTTGCTTCCACCGCCACTCTAATATTGCTGATTCATAAGATGCAACATGTCGAAAAGCCTTCAATGCCAATTTCTCACGAAAGTTTTGGTCATCTTGTTTTCCTTTCAAAAAGTCTAAGACAGCAGGATAGTCATCATGGTCAACGACAACCAAGACATTTGTGTGACTCTACAAAAATAAAAACATCCTTGTGACTGAAAAAAGAAGAAGCAATTAAGCAATTTCACATATCTATTTAAAAGTCCAAATAGTCTGTTGATGACAAAACCTTAGCTGCATCACGTATCAAGGTAAGACCATCACTATTAATATTCTCAATTCCATCCTCAAAGTTGTACAAGTTCACCACCAATATATCAAATGTACCTGGGGAAATACCAAGAAATACTTACATCACAAATTTATTAATTTTTAATCCTAAGTATTATTTCTTTCAACAACTAAAAAAACTTGAATAAAATAATGATCTAAAAGAGCATATGCAAATAAATTCTTGAACAAAATAATTGTGAACATAGCTAGATATAACATACCAATGCCATGCCTACCTAAAGTATCCATACGATCACTATGATCTCTACGAGCAAGAATACCACCATGTATATTAGGGTGTAAAGTTGTCGCACAACCATCAAGCTGTAGAAATCAAATTGTTTAAGTGAGACATTATAGAGTTATATGAAGAAAATTAGCCAAAGAATATTGAGCACTTCAAGATAAGACTCAAATTCAAAGAAAGTCTTCTAAAGAGATGATTATAACAAAAAAAAAAGCAATCTGGTCCATGAAGCTCCCACCAATGCGGGGTATCAGAAAGGATTTATTGTACGTACCCTTACCTTGCTCTGCAAGAAATTATTATTTTCGTAAATCAAACTCATGACTTCCAGATCACACGACAACAACTTTTTAGTTGCGTTAAGGCTCCCCTTCAGATGATTATAATACAACATATAATAATAATAAAAAAAGTTACTTCCTCTAGCAAATCTTATAGTGCAAGAGTCGGGACAAAAGAATCTCTAATATATAAGTACAATTTTAAAGCTTTGCGAATAGTAGGAGAATTCACCATAGTGGCTAGCATATGGGTATGAATTATTCAAAGAATTTGAAAACAAAATTTGTAAACTACAGTAAAAACTCTAATACTAAGATTCTTCATCTACCCCATTAATGTCATTGTTGCAAAATGAAACTCTTGACATTGGCACATCTAGTGATCACATTGACAACTTAAACACCACACTACTATGAGCTTAGCATGAGTAGATCATGAGATGGTGAAGAATGATTACATGAAAGTCCACTTGATGGGTCTATAGTCAAACTTTGTCTGTAACTTAGTGTATAATCATATTTTATAAATATAATCATAAAAAACTAAAAGTACAAAAACAAAACTTGAATGGGAAAATGGATATATCAACTGGTAGTGATTTACATGGACTTTAAACTGAACAAAGCAACCTAATCAACATGGAATTTTGCATATCCACTTTGATAAGTGAAATGGTATGAGCTGGTGTCCTATTCAAATTTAAAATACATGAAACTCACACCTGTCTAATATTAGTACCTGACTCTTGTTTAAACATTTGACAATAATTCAACTTTGAAGTACATAAACTAATAAGTTTCCACATAGATATATATATGGTGACTGTCTGCCTATGGTTGTTCACTTCTCCACCCTCTAAACACTCATAACTAATAGTTGAATAGCTAAGGAACAATGTAGGTAAACCCATTGGCATCAAATAACTGTATCTAGGTTTATAAACACCTTCAAAAAAGAAATAGTAGCAAAACAAACTACAAAATCAAGTGACACATGATAGTAAAAAAGGTGCAAGCCAGCAAAATTTCAATCAAGTTTAGGAAAGCTCAAGGAAGATAAAAAAATATATATACATACCATTTCTGGGAAATGGGTGATCTCTTCAACTTTAGTCACAGAGATACCAGCTTCTTCTAAAGCAGATGCTGTTCCGCCAGTTGAGACAATATCATACCTACATTACAAGATAAGTTTTTCTCAAAACAAGGCCAATACAAGATATACAAAATGTTGATGTTTATTCTATCAGCCTTCTAGCTTTCAACTGATTAGAATTCTAGGACAGTTTGTGTGGTAAATTTTGCAGTTTTTTCATTCAACTGGAATTTCGTCATTAGATAATTAAGTGAATATCATCGCATATGAGATTTCACTAAAAATGAGAATTTCCTTAGTTGATGTCCACTATGAACCTAGGCTTTCTTAGAAAATCAATCGGAAAGAAATTGACTAATAAATGGCTAATTGGCAATCGGTATCCAGTTGAGGTAAGTTTAATAGATTTTCATTTTTTGTGACATCACGGTTCTTTGACATCATCAATTAATTAACTTCTCGTGGTTTTTGAGACTGTCTGCCAATCGAATAGTCAAACAGACTAGTGAAATTAGGATTTTCAAATGAAAGAAAAAGATCCTCAAGGGAACAATTATTGGCAAAAATGGTTTGACTGCAACTTGTATCCTCTGAGATACTTTTCTAAACGATTAAATTGTTGAACTGAAGCACACATATACAACAATTAAATTCTGACATCCAAGACAAATATTAATCTTTAAAAAATGTTTTAACTCACCCTAAACCTTGGAGTCCACGTCCAAGAAAAGCTAAGGGAGCGTTTGGTTTAGGGAAAATTTTCTGTTTTCTGGAAAACGGACAGTCGTTTTCTATTTTTTAAAAAAATATAAAAAAAAATTTTTAGAAAATAAATGTGGAAAATGCCAACCAAACAGTGTTTTTTCAGAAAACGGAACTCAAAAAATAGAAAACGATTAAAAGTCATTTTCCGTTTTTCAGAAAACAGAAAATTTTTTGGTTACCAAACGCCCCCTAAATCTCGCTTATTTGACAATGATATCCATGCTCGCTTTGGTCCTCCTAGAAAGTTAAGAAACATTAGCTCATAGCAGGAAGCAATTGAGTCACTAATACACCTAATCCAATGCATTGGCATATCATCAGAAGTAGAACCAAACTTAAATAATAATAGTTAAGTAACTGTCTCTCGACAGTACGTACAGGAGCTAAGATCTCCCGTTTAAAAGAAATAGTACCACGCGACAAAGAAGAGGAGATCTCCGTCTCCAGTTGCGCCCTGACCCTGAAGATTACACCGGACATCACGGGAGAAAGCCGACACGCAACAAAAGAAGGCAATATGCGATCCTGTTGCCAGAAACAAATAAAAATAAAAATAAAAAAGTGACCTTTAGGCGTTGGCGATTTGAAAAAAGACAAACGAATAGACTGACTCACTTGGCCTGCACGCGGCTTCAGCCTCCGACGGTGACGATCGATGAAACATCGAGCGGATACGGAGGTGACAGGAGCAGGAGAATGGTAGATGAAACATCGAGCGGATACGGAGGTGACAGGAGCGGGAGAATGGTAGAGAGAAAGCATATTACCTCGCTTCGCCGCCCGAGGCCTGCGATGACAGAAAAAAAAGTACGTTCAGGTGGATGTATCGGCGACGGAGGTCTACGAATAGGTTTTCATAGAATAAATAAATAGAACGTCAAATTAATATAATCATAATTAACGGAAAATGTGGATTTTTATTATTAAACTGATTTTTACATTTTAAAATTGTCAAAAATAAAAAATAAAAGATTTTTTCAAATCTTCTGATTTCATCGTCCAATTATTTAAATGGTAATTTCATTTAACAAGAGATATCATTTCCGATAAATTAAAAAACATTAGACAAGATCTTCTAAATATTTAATAATAAATAATTGATATAATAAATATATATTAGTTAATAATAATTGTAAAAATTTTACCGAAAGTTCACGTATTCTTGACATTTTATTCTTTTTTATCTTCTCAAATTATTAAAATCTCATTTTAAAATCAACTTATTTTAAAATCTTTTTCTTCTTTTAGAAATATAAACAAAAAAATAAATAAAATTGAATGAAATAATATAACAAAATCAGATTTTATTTTATTTTATTTTTGGTGAGAGACGAGAGAATTTTAATTACTCTTGTGAATTTAATTCCATAACTAAAATTTGATTTTGTTCCTATTGTTTACAAAACTATTTAATTTTACGTTGACATAAATAAAATATATTGAATAAGGAAACGGATGCGCAGCAATGATTGTCTTGCCATTACATTTCGGCCACGTTTAGCAGTCCGTAATCTGACTTGTAATGTAATTCAGATTATATTACAAGTCAGATTCATTTGTTTATTATACTTTTAACATTGTAATGTAATGTAATCTGAATTACAAAATATAAAAAAACTTTGTAATCTAAATTACGGACCAAAACCTACGTAATCTAGATTATATTGCAAGGTCAACAAGTCAACGCAGCTGGCCGACCACTGCTGCCGGCCAACCAGCCGGCCGGCCGACGACGGCGGTCGACCACCGATGGTCCGCGGTAAGAATGAATACACATTCCAAACGTAGTAATGTAATCACTCTTGTAATTAAAGATTATATTACAAATATTAACCAAACGTAGTAATGTAATGTTAGTAAGAGCCCTAGAGCCAATCATATGATGATTGTTGTATGGACTCGTTGTATCATATTCCTATATAAAGGCATGGTTATTATACTTACTTGTATTGGTGCCAAATAACTAAGTATAATAGCGTCCTTGAGTAGAAGGTT
>JBAMHZ010000043.1:252077-263290 GCA_037177395.1 Alpinia galanga
CTTGTAGTGCTATCGTGATCCCACAGCCGATCGGGGATTGCGAATCACGATTTTGTCGTACCTATCTAAAGTGGTCACCGCTACCTCGTCGCAACACGCATTTCGGTGCCAACATCTTGTGCGCATTCCGATGTCAGTCCCATATCGGAACAGAAAAAATCACCTATTTTATGCGGAACAGATCGATATTTAATACCTTGGCACTAAGGCTCTCCCTTCTCCTGAATTATAATTTAAGAAATGTTTTGAATTTTGCCATGTTATTTTAGACTTCAATTCTAACCACTCTATAACTATTCAAATTATCTTTGACACCACAATTTTGCTAACCTTTAAGACATGTTTTCTTAAAAAATATAGTTTTATCCTTCTTGAACCGCCACAACTCTCATCATATGGTACACCGCTATATTTACATTTCCAATGGTTGATCTAGTTATATTCTTCTTATTTGTCAGCAAAATCCACATAGGAATGAAATTAGGTCTTCATTTGAAACTTTTATCTCTAAAAAGTCATTTATATCCTTAAAATGTTCACCACCTAATCCATCTAAAATCAGAAATAAACTGTTTTATTACATTTTCTATGACATAAATCCAACACAATCAGTCCATGGTGATTAATTAAGCATTCCTCAGGTACCTTGCATGTTTTACACAGTTCAATCTGCCTTTCATGTGAAGGAAAGGTAAATATATTCGGCTATAATTATTGCTACGTTTAAATGTATTCAAATGCTCATCTTTAAAGTATTAACAATCATAGGACACGGCAAAATCCAAAATTGTTCTACTATCTTCATTTCTTTATCTAATTCTAAAACCACCATTTACACTTTTGTATTCCCAGTAAATCCTCCCAACATCTATAAATCTCCTTCTGGATATAAGTTAGTAGAGATATGATGCAATGAATTCTCAAACTTTTTTTTTAATATGGTCATTCAATCCTACATGAGAAGCATACAAGCATTTATAATATTTAATATCCCTTAGCCTAAAATGAACTTTAGCACAATGCATCTCTTTTCTGGAACTATGGCAACCATATTTTTATAACCCTAATCTAAAATAATACCCATACTATTATTTTTCTTAAAACTTTTCCAATCTACCAAATTTTATATGTCATGTGGAGGTATACCACATACAATTTTCTTTTTGGATGTTAAAAATTAATTAACATATAATATTATAGATTTCAGAAGGGAAGCCTTGTCGCAACAGTAAAGTTGATGTTTTGTGACTTAGAGGTCACGGGTTTGAGTTAAAAAAATAATCTCTTGTAAAAAACAGATTAAGGCTACGTGCAATAGATCCTTCTCTAGAATCCCGTATGGCGGGAGCTTTATGCATCAGGCTACCCTTTTATAGTATTATAGATTTTAATCAATGTTAAATTATCTATTTGGTAATAATCCATTATCCTCATAATCACACACTGACTGCATGTCACCGACTGTTTAATTTTTTTGTTGATGTCATCTTTAATGAGAAGGCACGAATCTTACGTGCTGGATGCTCTCCTGGTCTAGGTAAACAGTAATTATGTGTATTGGAACCCATTCATTGTTACACATCGTGTTAGACATACCTGTGAAATGTGTAGCTCTTAGATATGTATAGATTCAAAACCAAAACCACCATTGACGTTGTTGAAATAAAGCGCCAAATGTAGAGTCAAAAAGGAATGTGTAGTTGATTAAAAACTAATAATAATAATATAATGTACTCACAAGTATCAATGTGTCTTCCCCTGGACTGGATAAGCCTTTCAAGACCATGTCCTTCGATACATATCCTACACCTCCTCGCCAATTTTTGTTAGGTTTATCCACAGTGTAAAATACCTGCAAAGTCACCAACAAAACAGTCAATCACATTTAAGGGTTGAAATCAGTTTATGGCTAAAAGATTCATAGTAGATCTACCTTAAAATTTGCATAGCTAGCAGATAGTCTGTCGAGTTCATTTTTCAGCAGAATATCATCTGGCGATATGTTGGCATAGATTAAGGATACCTGATTCACCAAGGGGCTATCAAAAGAACCTGAATTAAACTAAATAACAACCTGTAGATTATTTGAATTCCCACTGTAGCAGGCATCGAGCAAACATTTGGTGGAACTACATTTCACAAGGAGTCTCATGTAAATTCATATGAACTAAGATTTGAGGAAAAAAATAGTTTTTCATCACCAAAATGTGCGATTATCAAATATTTGAGTTCAATTAAAAGAATCTCAAAACTACATCACTATTATTATCCAAATATCAAAAATTATTTTAAATTATAATTTTATTTAGTATCCTTGATGTAACGATAAAGTTATTATCTTGTGGCCTAGAGATCACGAGTTTGAGTCTTTAAAAATAGCCTCTTGCAAAACAGGGTAAAATTTTGTTATGTAGAACCTTCTCTGAAATCTCGCTTCCCCAGAATCTCGCATGATAGGAGCTTCATGAACTAGACTGCCTTTTATCCTTTACGTCATTACTCCTTGCACCTTCAATTCAAAGGATTTGGTTGCCTTTGACAATATTCGTACTATATCTCTCATATTATCACTAAAAAACCAATTTTTTCATAAATATTCCTGATACATTGTTAGCTGCCTTGCGCAATAGCAAATGACAGGTTTAAAAGAAAACTACGATGGCATGTTTGGTTCATTGGAATATTTACTCCATTCCCTATGGATTCGAATAGAATGTGTATTTTTGTGTTTTGTGTTTAGTGACAAATTTGAATGAAGAATACCTATTCTATGTCAGAATGTTAATTCTTTGCAACTAAGAATAAGTCAGGATGAATCCTTGTTTGTACTCCCAGAACAAATATTCCAAACCACATGGAATCCCCTCCACAGTACCTCATTCATCTTGGACTCCAAAAACCTTTGAGTCACCCTCATACTCTGAAAGCCCACAAACTTGCCGCTGACTCATTGCTTCCCCAAACCCTATCACTGTAAGTAGCTCCTCGTTGCCAGATGCCACACTCTCTCCTTTGATGATCAGGTAGGCACTTAACTAATGTAACCCTTTCCCTGCCCTTCTTTTTAGCCTCACTATTCTTTCAATAAATTTCGTCACTCTCCTTTCTTCCATACTTGTTAAGGTTTATATTTTCTCCTCTTATTAGGTCGAGTGTGATCAATGACATTATTGATGCAATGGTATCATTTGGTATATACATCCTCTGAACTTGGCTATGCTTCAAACATGTTGTTAAAAGAATGACTATATTCACTTAAAATGTGATGTAAACAAACTATATAGAGGCTTGAAAATATGTTTGCCCATGACCAAGCCAAGATCAATTCATGGCAAGGCTTTGCCAAGTAAGAAGACAGTCTCATTAGGTCGAATATTGGCACCATTTCTCAAGCCTATTAATAAGTCAAACATGCCCATCCTAGAAATAGGCATCCAGCTAGCCTAAGATCATAATTAGGTTAGCTAGTCTCATATCTAACTAGCACATAAATTTGTTGGATTGGATTTAATCTGGGACCTGTAATTTCATATAGTATTGCATATTTGGTTCACACCAAAGATCATTTGGCCAAGTCACATGACAGCTGGAAATTTAACCTGAGGACTGCCACAGCCTATCAACAAGTCAATCTGAAACATTAGCCCAGTCATGAGCTTGCAGCACGGGTGATAGCTTATGAACAAATTGATTTCAAATAAATGATATGTAGACTTATGACCAGGAGAATATTGATTAAGATACATGCAAAGGCATCATTTGAATGGGCAGAAACCATCAAAATCAAATAGAAAATTGTGACTTATAATATGATCAATGGGCAGAAAGGGAAAATAAAAGCACCTGCGTGTTGTCGTCAGGATTCTTCAAAATAGCATTTACAACCTGTAGCATTGGTGTGATACCAGTGCCCCCTGCAATCTAAGGAAATAGATGCACAAACTTAAACTCATCATCCATACACTGAAAATTCCAACTTGGTATGCAATAAGATATTAGCCTGAAAATTGAAAATAAACTCAACACCACGAATAATAACAAGCAAACGGTGAGTCCCAACTATTTGGAATCCATTGGCTGCATGGATAACTTGCCATTAAACTGATAATAAGTTAATATTCACTAATTTCCATCATAGCATAGTTTTATAGGAGGTACTGATCTTCATTAGTAAAAGAGAGCGCCAAAAGAGAAATTTTCACTTGTAGTGATAAATGATGTGGATTCAAGATTACATGAACTTCAGAAGGAAAGAACCTCAAACATTCACTCAACTCAAAGACCAATCAGTTTTTTCATGAGTAAAAGGAAAAAAACAAATATAGGTTTAACCATATACATTTCTCTCTCCAATCACCATTGAAATTTTAACACAAATTAGCTTTTGAGAAAGCATGTTTTGTCTCCAAAGAAAGATTTGCACTCACAGTTATTATGACTTATTTTGCTCTATTTTAAAAGCTCCATAGTGGTCATTAGGAAAATGGACTCTTTTCTATTAAGTGGAAAGCATAAGCACTCTGGTGTGAAATGCCTTCTGAATTGGTAAAAAAAAGTCACACCACTATGAAAAGAGGCATAACAAGAGATCAGAAGAGAGGAAAACCTGAGGCATAAAGAGAAAATTGAATCCACAAACATAGCATACAATTTACAAGACACCCCAGATGCTTATATACGTGCTCTAAAGCAAAAACAGTAATGAACATGAGGATAGTGGACTACTGGGGATCATAGGAACTCCTGCAAGCAGAAATCATAATTTTACCACACTACGGTAAAAATATATATATACAAAAACGTAACGTGGTTGCACTAAATACAAAATCACAAAAACAGAACAGACTAGTTACCTAATAAGCTAAAATAACAGCAAAACAAAGACATTAGTTGATGCATCACCACAGAAATCAAGCGGTAACAATTGAACACAAAACCAGATAAAGTAGAGAAGGCATCCACAAGTAGATCAATTATGACTATTAAACACCACCTAATAATTATTAATTGTATTTTTTGTTCTCATATATTTAATTTTCAGCCCCACCAAAATTTCTAGAAGAAATTCGGAACTAATTACTGATCACTTACCATTCCAATGTTCCTTTTCATATTGGGGCTATATCTGAGCTTCTCGATTGGCCTAAAGAGACAAAGAAAAAGAAGCTCAATTGATAGAATACTTTTACATATGAATAGTTAATGATCACTTATCTAATTACCCTTTAACTTCAATGGTATCTCCTGGCTTTAAGCTTGCAAAATGTTGACTCATTTTCCCCTCAGGATATACCTGCACATACAGGGCGTAAATCTGGAACATCAAGAAGAATAAACGAGATTGATGGTGTACTGCAGAGAGATCATTATACCTTGATTAATAAATCAAAGTAGCCTGTTGAGTCAGGATCTGATATGGGAGTATACCTGAGATGTAAACCAACACATTCTGAGAGAATGACTGCACAATTGTCAATTCACTATGACAATGATTCTTAGAAAATCTGAATATATTAACAGCAGCAAGAATCTAGAAGATAGATATCTCTACTTCACTTTTACACACAAATCAGTAGAAATCAACAACCTTATAATAAGCTTCTTATGAGATATGAATATAAACAGCATAGCAACATGAGTATATTCTCATTGCTAACAGATGTTTAATTCCCCAACAGGAAAACAGAAACCTAAATATGAACACTTACGGACGAATGACATATTTTCTCTGCCCTTCTGATTCTTCTCCAATTGGAGCCCTGTAATTGGAAATCTGAAGGTGGTTAGTAATAACATATTGAAATCATTCTAAACTTAACCATGACAAAAGAAAAGACTGGAAAAAACACACGCATTGGGAGCCATAAAAAGAAGCAAATTGATATGAATATGATGCTCCTTCCTAAAAACTTTCACCTCAGTTCTTTTCCAACACCAAATGCCTATTGTAGTAGCATTGATTCATATTGAAAATAGTTTGCGTATGCATATGTAACATATAGGTAACATATAGTTTGTGTGTGATTCAAGTGATTGCAGCTTTTGAGAACCTTCATTGTCATTCCAAGATTTGGTTGTCCACTGGAAGTTGTGAGCTAATTAAGGGGTTTAGAAGGCTTAGATGAGTCTACTTCCATTATCTTAGATTAAAGCATTTTGGAATAGTGATTCTCCCTACCAAAGTAATCGGATAAATTTCTCATTTAGGTGATTCTGTGACAAAGTAAGCCTAACAAAGATTATATTGGCTACCAAGCATCCTAACACAATTGTCGTCCCTTTCCATTTTGCCTAATGATTGCAAAGCTTCAAATGAAATCAATAAGTGCAATCTTTTTGATCTAGCAGTAGTGCTAATAAAATGATCATGTCAATCTTTTCAGGTTGAAACTTAGCATTTGTCTCTATAATTGGCCTTTGATATGATCAGGAATGTAGGTACATATTCATTGATGTATCACTGTGAACATGTGTGTAATGACCCTCCATTATATTAGCACTAGGAGATGGAGGATCAGTAAACATACCTAGTAAGAATGCAAGAAGCAACATCAAGACCTAGTTTGGCATTAGGATCAAATGAGAACCTGAAAAACAAGAAATGAGGAGAAATTTCTTATGACAAAAAATTGAACCCCTTTGGGAAAAATTGGATGCCAAAGAAAACCAACAGTATGAAATACCTGAACAATTGAGTATTATGACTGACCCTTGCAATTTCTTGAAGCCTGAATTCCAACCATTTTTCAGGGTCCAATGCTGTTAAAAAGAAAAAAAAAAAGACTACACTAAGCACAACAAAATTGATCATTCCTGCAACCAACTAAGATGTTTCTCAAAAGGAAAAAAATTAATGGGCTATAATATAGTCATGACTATGAACTCAATTTTCACCAAGTATGTTGCAATTTCTACTAGCTAATAATTATTTTACAATAAGGAAAATTGAAATACTCAAATAATAGTCAGGCACCTAGAAATTAGGTTGAGAGTTATAGCATATCACCAAACCCCTTATCAAGTCAGCCACATCTACTGAAACAAAATAAGCAACTAGAGACACATAAATTCAATCAAAGAAATTATACGTTGTTTAAATCACATTCAACAATGATTGGTCATTCCCATTACATTGGACTTGTTAGGAAATATAGACAATCCATGTTGACTATTGATGGGTTTGATGGAATTTTATGATATTTAAAATCCCATGTAAAGTGGGATCATAAATCCTATTAGAGGATGGGATTGAGAACTTTCCATGACCTAGAAATTTAACTTCACAATCTTGGTAAATAATAAATGGCAATCTAGTAATTATGTCTCAAATAGTTGCCATCTTGGAGTCAAATAATTTGATTCCATGATACCAAACTAAACGTACAGTGATAAATAAGAAATTGAAAGATTTTGTTGAAATTGTTCGTTTGTAAATTTACAAAAAAGCTAATTATAGGTTCTTCTCTCCATCAGCACAATAGGGCCATTATGCTTATCGCTAAACTTGTTAAAGAGATGAAATAGAACCTAGGTCTATCCTATTGATCAGAGATTGAATCAATCATCAGAAGAAGAATTAGGCCAAAAATTAGGATTCCAGGACAGTCAATTAACATATACAGTAGCAAAACACTTAATGCTTCAGGCTTTTGCAGCATCTCTAATTTAGGGGAGGAAAAGGGGAAAGAAAAGAAGAGTGTTGTTAAGGGAGAAGGGGGAGGAAAAGGGGAAAGAAAAGAAGAGTGTTGTGTAAGGGAGAAGGGGGAGGCAGGGATAGGAAGGAGATTTACTTTGTTTTATCTACTTGAAAAGTGAAGGGAAAAAAAAAAAAAAATGATAATGACAAAACTAGATCTTTGATTTTGTCATTCCAACACCATGAAGGGTTAAACTAGTCCCCTTTCACTTTTCAATATTACTTCCTTTCTTCTATCAATTTGCAGATGGAACCAAAAGTGGAGAAATGAGCTCCAAAAAGCATCCTTTCTCCCTATTGCTTTTATTTCTTCCATCAAAGTGGAGAAGGGAATCTTGCTGCTTTTCCCTTCCTTTCCATCTATTTAGTCTCCTTTCTGATTAAGTATGCACAAATATGAAGTTTGACTAAAGAAGACACAGGACATTATTCATTTGAGTATTGGACTTAAACATAGATGTAGGAAAGCGACATAACATAGCATTTCAGAGTGGCAGTCACGCTCTTTAGTTCATACTCTTTGCCAACATATTATGTGGAGAGAATCCTACATAACATATCGATAGCATAAAAGAAACAGTGTGTATAATACAAATTCTTTCAAATGAATTCAAATGTTCAACAAAAAAAAGGTTGACAAGAACTTACCGATAGCAGATTCATGACTATTGATGTCAAGTTGAACCTATGAGAACAAAAAATAAAAAGTAAAGATAATTTAATATTGAGCATCTGTAATACTGACAAAAACTGATCACACACAATTTCTCAAAGTGAAACTCTCATTGGCAAATCAAAGAAAGAAGTTTTGACAGAAGATGGGGTTAGATGGATTCTACAGAATTGCAAAGAGACCCAATTTAGCATTCATTAACAAGCTCAGGATTTATAAAGTTCCTTTGTTATACGAATTTCTTTTCCAAGTAAATCGTCACCTTAAAGGGATAAAAGCTTCACAAAAAAATATGGTTGATTTGACTAATCAATTCAACGCATTTCATCAGACTAATGGGCATCAATTGAGTGCAGAAGCTACATGTAAATCCAAATAGGGGGGCATCGGAATTGCTGACACATACCGAATCCAAAACCTACGAAGGGAAGCGCAAATCAGACGCCTTTCAGTCAATCAAAGCAAATCACAATGTCGGGCAACAAAACTAGAAGAATCAATCAAACTAGCCTCTCGGAAAAACCAAACCGAATCACACTATCAGAAACCAAAACCAGAATAGCCCACCAAATACGCCTTTCAAATAACAAAAGCGGATCGCACTGTCGATCGAACAACATATGTGCCAAAGGGACCAATTTTTCCGAAGGCAGCGCCGATCCTTACGAAGGTAGGAGATGAAGAGTAACAATAGACGGCGGTACCACCGAAGATGGCGGCGGCGAACGAGAAGCGACGAAGCAAATTAGACGATTCTTTGGAAGCGCCAAGAAAAGCGGCGAGTGATGGAGCAGGAAGGTTGGACGAAAGGAATCGCCTGAAAAGAGCCATCAGGCAAATCGAAGTGGAAGCAGCGTCACCAGCCCGCCGACCCAACAGAGAGACAAGGGTTTTAAAGACCAACCGGGGATCAGTCGAATGTCTATAGATCGTGATCTGACTATGAAGTGGATGGAAGGGACCTTCTACCGATGCTGCGAGTTCCCGTCCATCGGGCAAAGTCTTGGGGCCATCGGATAAAAGTAAAAGTGCAAACCCTTATTACATTTTTATTAAAATATCATTTCATACGCTTTTTTATTTAAAAATATTTTTTAAACAGTCTGTCCTTTTTAATAATTTTACTCAAAACTAATATAAAATATTTTTATCAAAATGTATAATATTTTTATGCCGCGAGAGGGAGAGGTAGAGGGTGAGGAAGAGGGAGGGGGAGGCGTGGCCGTAGTGGTACCCCTTGTTTCCGTTGGCTGCGCCGCTGCAGCGTAGAATGCTAACCGTCCAATGGCATCAGCCACATTAGTCTGGCAAAAAAGCAGCGGCGAACTCCATTTCCTCTCTCCTTCGTTGTTTGGCCATGGAATCCAACGCCATGGAATCCAACGCCATGCTCTGGTTCCGGAAGGGACTGCGGATCCACGACAACCCCGCCCTGGACTACGCACGCCGGGGAACCAACAACCTCTTTCCCGTATTTGTAATCGACCCCCTTTACCTCCACCCTGATTCCTCTGCCTTCTCCAATGGTTCTACGCGGGCCGGCATCAACCGCATCCGCTTCCTACTCGAGTGTCTCTCCGACCTCGACTCTAGCCTCCGCAGGCTCGGTTCCCGTCTCCTTGTTCTCAGGGGAGACTCTGACCCAGCCTCGGCCATTTGTAGAATTGTTAAGGAAGTGAGTTAGCCCCGAAAACAACTTCTCTCTCTCTCTCTTTTAAATCGCGAGTAATTAGGTTCAGTTGTGTTCCTCGTTGCTGTAGTGGAAGATCCGGAAACTCTGCTACGAATATGACACGGAACCATACGGTCAAGGGCTGGACAGAAAAATTAAGGTCATTTAGTTTGACGCTTGTCCTTCTTATTTCCCGTTTCATTTTCTAATGTTCGTGGTGTTCCAGAACTGAAAATGCAATTCTTGTTGATATTGCTATGAGTTTCGATTGTTATCGATTGACTAATTATAAGATCATGATAGTTCGCCTCGGATTCTTGAAGGATTTTGCTGCAAAACACGGAATCGAAGTGTTCTCCCCAGTTAGCCATACCCTTTTCAATCCAGCGGATGTGATTGAGAAGGTAATTCACTGAAAACTTGTGAAATTGCTTTTTCATGGCATACTTAATTTTCATGCTTGGTTTCCTGGACAGTCACTATATGCATATTCTTGTACTGATTATTCACTTTCTTGTACTTCCGTATTATGTCTCGTGCTGTGAAGAATGGAGGAAAAACACCTTTGACATATCAATCATTTATAGCGCTTGCGGGGAAACCTGAGGGCCCACTTGAAGTGACATACTCTAAGCTTCCTCCCGTGGGAAATGTTGGAGAATCTGAATTGCTTACTGTTCCAACAATTGAGGAACTTGGCTACAAGGAAATGAAAGAGGTTTTCTACTTTGAGCATTGTTGTTGATTGATGCAACAGAAGTAGGTTTTAACTTTTAACTAGAGGTTTCTGTTCGGTATCTTCTGAAGAGTCATTGTTTCTCCCCTTCTAATTTTTCTATTAATTTCATATCTTTCTGTTGGAAAAGAAGAAAAAGTGATAAACTTAAGCTTATGGTACTCTATGCTGCTTTTCTAGGAAGAGCTTCCTCCATTTCGAGGCGGTGAATCAGAGGCTCTTCGGAGACTTAAGGAAGTTCTTAATGACAAGGTGTCAAAACCTCTTAACCCTTATGATTATACCTTCTTTACTTCCAATGAAGTCTTTAGTCAGGTGCATTCTACTAGGAGCTTGTTCTGGTTGTTTCTCGACATGTATGTTAATGTAAATATAAGGTTAGGTCTGTCTATTCACTCGTTAGATTGAAGGAGGATGGTGGAAAAAGAGTTCTGGT
>JBAMHZ010000043.1:275109-293510 GCA_037177395.1 Alpinia galanga
GATAGCAAATGGAAGAAAGCCATGGATGAAGAGATGAAGGCAATTGAGAAGAATGAAACTTGGCATCTTACTACTTTGCCCGATGGCCACAAACCCATTGGTGTGAAGTGGGTTTACAAAGTGAAGAAAAATGCTCAAGGAGAAATAGAAAAGTACAAAGCACGACTTGTGGCAAAAGGCTACAAACAAAAGGCCGGCATTGATTACGAAGAAGTGTTTGCTCCCGTTGCCCGAATGGAGACTATAAGGTTGATCATCTCTTTAGCTGCTCAATTAAAGTGGCAAATATTTCAGCTTGATGTCAAATCGGCATTTCTTAATGGCTACTTAGAAGAAGAAGTCTATGTTGAACAACCAGCTGGCTACATCAAGAGGGGGCAAGAAAGAGAGGTGTTGAAATTGAAGAAAGCTCTCTATGGCTTGAAGCAAGCACCGAGAGCATGGAATTCAAGAATCGATGCATACTTCAAAGAAAATGGCTTTATGCAATGCCCTTATGAGCATGCTCTTTACGTAAGAGTAGATAATGATAACATCTTATTGGTATCATTATATGTAGATGATTTAATCGTGACAGGAAGTTCACCTCAGATGATAAAAACTTTTAAGGAAGCTATGGCAAAAGCGTTTGATATGACTGATATGGGACTTATGTCCTACTTTCTCGGCTTGGAGGTGAAACAAGGAGTTGATGGCATATTTATGACTCAAGAACAATATGCAAAGGAGATCCTCAAAAGATTTAAAATGGATGATTGTAATCCAATTAACACACCGGTGGACTGCGGAACAAAGCTATCCAAAAGTGACGAAGGAAGGACGGTTGATCCCACACTTTTCAAAAGCTTGGTGGGAAGCTTGCGGTACTTAACTTGCACTCGACCGGATATATTATATGGAGTCGGTCTTGTGAGCAGGTTCATGGAGGAGCCTAAAGAGACTCATTGGAAGGCGGCCAAGCGAATCCTTCGTTATGTCCGAGGTACTCTAAATCACGGATTATTTTATTCTCATTCTAACAATTCTCAACTTGTTGGATATTCGGATAGTGATTGGGGTGGAGATTGTGATGACCGGAGAAGCACTTCTGGCTTTGCATTCTTTGTTGGAAATACAACATTTTCTTGGATGTCAAAAAAACAACCTATTGTTACTCTTTCCACTTGTGAAGCAGAGTATGTTGCAGCATCCTCATGTGTTAGTCATGCTATATGGCTAAGAAGCTTGCTAAAGGAGATAAAGTTTGAACAAAATGAAGCAACTCAAATCTGCATTGATAATAAATCGGCAATTGCATTGGGGAAGAATCCTGTATATCATCAAAGAAGTAAGTATATTAATGTTCGCTTTCATTCTATTCGCGAACATGTGAAGAATAAAGATGTGGAGCTAATCTATGTGAAGACTAAAGATCAAGTTGCTGACTTCTTTACCAAGCCATTGAAGTTTGAAGATTTCATCAAGATGCAGAATCTATTTGGAGTCACAAAATTAAATTTAAGAGAGGATGTTAAAAAATAAACTTAATTATGGATAGAAATAATATAGTAGTGATATGAATGAGGTAGAAAGTTGATAAGATAAAAATTAATAAAAAATATTAAATGGTCTAGATTCAATGTAATATTTATCGTTTAAGTCTATAAATATGTAATATTTCTAAAAGATTCATAAAAAAAAAATATCTTATTTTACTTTTTTCCATAAAATTTTTTTTCCCTCTCTTTTTTTTATTTCACTAACACTATAACCCTGGAGCTGATGCCATTAATTTATTTCCTCCCCTCCCAAGCTCGTGTATCCGAGACAATATCGGTTCCAGGATTACGCGAAGTATTTATTATACTCTTGACTAGTTTTACTGACGAGGCTGCGAGGTTTCAGAACTTGAACTCCTGGTGTCTGCATAGTACACGAAATTTTTAAATTTAAATATATAATATCCAAATTGACTCCAGCTTCTCCACCCACACATTTATTGGTGTGATTTGTTTACTCACCACTTGTAACTTGGTAATCTCCCTCGTCGTCGTGTTCGAGACCTGGCTACACTTGTCGCCCATCATGTGAGTCTCGTCGGCAGGAAATCCTGCACTTGGTGCACCTTTGCAAGTTGTTGGCTGTCTTTCGCTGCACCCAATGCATTAATTATGGCTATATATTCCTACTTACTGATACGCAAACAATATCATTTAGTGATTTTTTTTTACAGCTTTCCCCCAAATAAAATACCAGAGTGAATAACTAAAATCTCCCAATAAATAGATTAATCTTTTAAGATATTTGATATATAAAAATTTCTCGAATTTGTATTTGTTTCATGTGTTATCTACAATTATATCTCCTCTAATGAGTCCCATGACAGCGCAGCGTTATCCTTTTTCTGGTACTTCGACTTTTGGGAAAAGAATAGAGGAAAGCTAGCACTAGCAGCAATGCGATAGGCGCTTCGACCCCTCCCTTCCTCGCCCTGCTCAGCCTCTTTGACCGACGCTCCCAGGGCCGCTCTTTGGTGAGCTAATTAAACGCACCGATCGTTCGCCTAGTTTCCCCACGCATCTCCATGGGCGTGAGCAACAACATCACCGCCTTCCTCAACTTCGTCGGCCTGCTCTGCTCCGTCCCCGTCATCGGCGCCGGCATCTGGCTCGCCTCCAAGCAGGACAACGAGTGCCTCCGGCTAGCCCGCTGGCCTGTCATTATCCTCGGGGTTCTCCTCCTCCTCGTCTCCCTCGCTGGCTTCGTCGGTGCGTACTGGAACAAGCAGGGACTCCTCGCCGCCTACCTCTTCTGCATGGTCGTTCTCGTCGTTCTCCTCCTCGTTCTCCTTGTCTTCGCCTTCGTCGTCACCCGCCCTGACGGCTCCTACCCCATCCCCGGCCGCTCCTACCGCGAGTACCGCCTCGCAGGCTACTCCGCCTGGCTCCGCCACTACGTCGTCGACCACTGGGCCCGGATCCGCCTCTGCCTCAGTGCCTCCGACGTCTGCCAGAGGCTCGGCCGCGAGCAGCCCTTTCTCACTGCCGAGCAGTATTTCCAGACCGATCTATCGCCTCTCCAGGCTAGTTCCAATTTCTGCCTCCCAAATCCCTAATCTGCGCGTTCTTCCTAAAAAGTCTCTAATTCCAGTTGTTTTACCTCTCTAGGCCATTTTTAATTTCTGCCTCTAAAATCCCTAATTTGCGCATTTTCGCTATACAAAAAAAGCTCTAATTGCAAGCGTTGCAACCCTGTTTTGTGTTCTTCCTTGTCAGTGTAAACAGAACAGAAGTACTCCACTACCGACCTTTTCTTCCACTCTGTTTCCACAATCATTGCTCGTTACGTTGCAATAATGATTTCCTGTTTTTCTTTCCCTTCGAAAACTGCTTAAATCATCCAATTACTTATGGTATTCAACCAATTCATTGAAAATGACAAGTTCGGAGTCCCGCAGAAAGCCATCTTTTTCCAATTCAAATTGCTTTTCCTATCGCAATCGAGATGTGATGTCGAAATCCACTTGATCAAATCAGTTTGATTTTCCTTTTATGTAGTCGGGATGCTGCAAGCCACCGACGATGTGCGGGTACGCGTACGTGAACCCGACGGTGTGGATCAACCCGAGCAACTCCATGGCGGACGCGGACTGCGCGGCGTGGAGCAACGACCAGGGTCAGCTCTGCTACGATTGCACCTCCTGCAAGGCGGGGCTGCTGGGGAACCTACGCCACGAGTGGCGCAAGGCCAACGTCGCCCTCATCGTCGCCGCCGTCGTCTTCATCTGGATCTATATCATCGGCTGCTGCGCCTTCAAGAACGCGCAGACGGAGGATCTCTTCCGCCGCTACAAACATGCCTACGTAGGACACTAATTTGCAAGTTTTTGCTTCAGCTTTATGCTGATCTGTTTGGTACTGTAAATAGTTTCAAGTGGTTCTGCACGATCTAATTTGTTATGATCTATCTATCATATTTGACTGATGCAGCCACTGTTGTCTGTTGGTACGCACTGCACGAGGAGATGCACAAGAGGCGTTCGGCTAGTCAATGGATCTTACTGAATACTTTCAAAGTATAATCCGTTAGGGAGAAAAAAAGGCATTTGTGCGATAATTTATACAGCCAATGGAGCCAATTGGGATAATTATTTCAGAATATGCGATGCATATTTCTCTTAAATTTTTAAATATTTAACTAAATCTTTAATTTAATACGAATGGGGCATATTTATATATATAGCCACACGCGCACATATTTCTTTTGTGAATTATTTTGTAGTGCTTTATCCAGCCCCTCGACTCTTCCGCACCATTCGCCTGCCGCGAGCAATCTTCCTCCTCTCCAAATCCAATGGAATCGAAGGGAACCACACATTTTGGGAAAGTTCTCGCAGGGGGAAATCCGATCACAATGAGGTGTAACGGCAGTCCGCCGCCGACCTCGTTTCCTCCTGCGGCGGAAGGTTATCATAAACCCTAATGCTGACCGAAGTGGGTAGTATGAGCTGGGATTCATGTGCTTTCGTTCAGATTTCAAAGACGTCGGATTTAGTGAAGGCTCTCATAGGTGTATTACCAGGCGATTTGAGCGAAGGGCCATCACGTTCCCAAGCAGATCAGAGAATTTCAGAATATGCACTTTCAGGTTCTTTCTTTCTTATTTGCCTACCCGATTCCTTATGAATTGCAGTTATCCCCAAATATATTTTAGCATATTTTGTATCCTTGCCTTTTAATGTTGCATACTTTGTATCCACATAAGTTCTTAATTATTTTTTGCTTTTCATCAAATTGGTTCTACAAATTTTGTTTTGCTTGGGGCTTCAAAATCCAGTGCAGTGCATATGCTTTGAAATCTGTTGACTAGACAACTTTAAATCATCTTTATGTGGAAATTATTATAGGATTTCCAGACTTTTAATCTATGTACGACAATAACAAATTGTGATAGTTCTACCTACATCTGATCCCTCCATCAAACTCTATAAAATATAATATCATTGGATATTGTTTAGATATCTAGAGATTTCTTGGATCTCGTCTACATCATTCTATGAAATATAATAATATAATAATGGATGTTTGATAATGATAATATCATCAAACCTGAAAGGTATGATGGAAATCACGAATCTAATTAAGTCTTGTATGCAAAAAATCGAATTGATACAGTATTATTCGCAAATAGATTTAGTATTTATTGATATTTTACAGCAAATAATAAATATAAAAATGACATAAACATAAATATGAACCTGAATGCAATGCAGTGGATCGATCATCATCTATGAATCAATCCGGAGATCCTACATCAAAAGACACGAGCAGATTTTTCTATAGAGTGTTGGGGTGACGGCGTCGTAAAACTCTCTTCACCATTGGAAGCGAGGAGATCTGTTAGATATATAGCTCTGCCGAGAGTACACCTTATATATAAAGATCAAGTCGAATCCGTTATCAGTCTATTATTAATAATGGATCTGGATTAATGAGTTTTACACATTAAATCTATATCAAATGAATCAAAATTCATAAATTATTAATTAGATCAATTAATCAAGTTTGAATAAATACGGCACAATCTAACATGTTACATCAATAATATGTAACCCCACTAAATTGAGAAATTGAATTCAACAAGGTAATCATGCAACATGCCAACGCCTAGAGATTCTTTTTGGGAAACAAAAATATAATTAGTTCGATATTCTTTTGAATTTATGGTTTAACTATGATATTATAGAAGTAACTATGTGAATGAACAATGATTTGCACGTCGGATTGGTCAAACTGCTTGAAAATTTCAGGGATGGAGGTTGTTTAACACTATTCATGGACACCAAGAATGGCTGAGCAAACTCATAACAATAAGGAACTGATGACTGGTCCGCTGTCTATTTACTGTGATAGAATTAAAAGCAAGACGAAAGGGTGAAGGATGTGAAGTATGCCTTCGACTTTTAACTTTCCTGGACCTGCATACAGTATGTTGGCACCAAATTGGCCGAATTGGATGAACTGGGGCTAATCTACTTTTCAACTGCGGTTTGCTAGATGTCCTACAGATCTTATTAAAATATTAAAAGAAGCTAGATAAGGGATCATATTGGACAGACCAATTTTCACATGTGAGCAGTCCCCTGCTTTGCTGCAGCGAAAAGTGGTTGATTCTAATGAGCATGCGCATCATCATGATGTATTATGTTTGAACGTGGTGGGGAAGACCTTGTTTCTTTTGTATTTTTTCAGGCTATGAAACTAGATTTTGCTTATCTGGTTCCACTATTTAACTGACCGTTGTTCTTTTGACAAGTTATTGCAGGTACTAATATCAATAGCACCGGCAAATTGATATGGCAAATGCATAACAAAAGACTGAGGGAACATGAAATCGCTGCAATATTTTCACGAAGGCGGCAAATTATCAGTCATCTGATCTTACTAGGTGTTTGCCATGATTCTAAGTAAAAAAAAAAAAACAAACAAACAAACGCAAGTGATGGTTTACATACGTTCCAGTTTGATGGCATTTGGTCAAATTCTTTCACGAATTCTAGTATATAATTCGTGTCCGTAGAATACATTTATGGTGTTCAGCGTTCTTGCTGACAAGTATTATTCATGTTTCTGTTGGAAAATTTGACAATTGGGAGGCAGCCCGAATCTCAAACCAGAAATAGTAACATAACTTGAAAATGCATTGAGCAGAAGAATTGAAAAGCAACAGTACCCCTTTTAATCTTCCCAATTTTGGCAATGTCAGTAGCTGGTGATGTTGCTGCTTCTGAAAACTCATTCATCTGCATATTCTGAGTACATCTCAAGCATTTGCGAGAAGAACTGTGCTTGGAAACGATGCCGATCCGTTGTTGGGTGCCCCCTTCAGCTTCAGAATGGACGCGATCACATTGTAAATCTCTACATTCTCGAAAGATGGGATCTTCCTTCCCCTTGCAAGCTGAGGTCCGTGCGCAATAAAAATGGTCCTCATCGAGAAGAATGCGTTGTCGTAGCCATGCGAGCCGCTGCATTCGCAGCTCTTGGACGTCTTCAGCTCCACCTTGTAGCCTTCTTCCAGCAATCCAATAATGGGTGGAATTCTGTAGCTCGCAGAATAATGAAGCCGCTCCGGCAGGTCCTCTTTCAGGTACACCTTTAAATAGTTCCCATGCTCCACCTTTCCCGAACTCAATGCCTCGTTCATCTTTGCCACCACTTCCGACGGGGCAACTCCGGCAGGCGGGCGAATTGCGAGCAGAGGAGTTGTGGACTCGATCCAATCTCGGGGAATTTTGATCCAGGGAGATAGATCGTCAAGAAAGATCAGTTTTTTATCACAAGTTCCCACCATTCCATGATCGCCTAAGAGGATTATGGTCACGTCCTCAAAGATGCCTCTTTTCTCCAGACCGGCGACCAATCTCCCGATCATGTGGTCGATTCGAGCTACTGCAGCGGTGATCTCTGGATCGTCGGCACCGACCTTGTGCCCTTTCTTATCTGGTTCCTCGAAGTAGAGGGTCATGAACACCGGTATCTCGTCGCATGGGAGATCGAAGTAGCTCAAGATGGTGTCCACGCGATCCTCGAACGGCACCGAGCCGTCGTAATGCAGACAGAACCTGGGAGGGCAGTCCCAAGATCCCTTCTTGACTTCGGATCCGGGCCAGAAGACGGTGGCGGCGCGGAATCCCTGGTTGACGACGGTCTCCCAGAGCGGCTCCCCGAGCCACCACTTTGGCTCGTGGTTCTTCATCGTGAAAGAGTCGCCGGAAATCGGATCGACGAAATGGTTGTTGATGATGCCGTGGTAGGGAGGATAGAGGCCTGTGACGATAGAGTAGTGGTTGGGGAAGGTAAGGGTGGGGAAGACCGATATGAGCCCGGGCTCTGCCTCGGTGCCATTAGCGATCAGGCGGCTGATGTTTGGTGTGGCGGTCTTGAACTGGTACCCGTAGCGGAACCCGTCGGAGGAGATGAGGAGAACGACGGGGCTGGAGAGCTTGGCGAGAGGTCTCGCCGTGTACGAGAGATCAGAGGCCGAATCTCGGGATGCAGCAGCGGGGGCGGAGGAGAAGAAGAGGAAGGCGAAAGCGGCCACGGCTGTTATGGAGGCGCAGGTGAGGAGGAGGGCGGGGAAGAGGTTGGTGGCGTGAGATCTTCGGATCCCCCCAGCGGAGGCGACGGTGGAGAGAAGAGACGTGGTCGGGTTAGAAGAATTAAAATCAACTCCGGTGGGCTGTGCAGGAGAGGAAAGAATAGATACGTTAGAAGGAATAGAAGCCATCGTCAAAGTACAAAGGTGGCTCTCTTATAACGGTCTATACTTTCCTTTGTTCCGTGTTTGCTTCTCCAAATGAAGGAAAGGGGGGAGAAATACTATGAGATTGCCGAACGGTCAGCAAGGCCAGGGTCTTGTGATGGAGTACAATTTAAGGTAGGGTAGGTTGGATTGGATGGCGGCACGTGGGTTTCAATTGAAACGTTAAAGAGACGAGATCCAAGTAGAAATTAGATATATACCTTTAAAAACTGCTGATATAAATTTATATTTTAATAAACGAATTAATTTATGTTTATTCATCTACATATTCAGATTATATTCGAATCAAATCGTATAATTTAATTATTAGATTGTCGTCGTTTTAAACTATTTATTTGTACCTTTTTCTCTCACACATCTCCATTTCCTTGCATTAACCTGGACACACTAACAAATGCTGGTCCGCACTAACAAAAGCCACGTGATTCCGTGGTTGACTTCGTCGTCCACAAATCATCAAATGTCACTGCCACTGCCACTTCCCTCGAATCCATTCGTGAACAGGTTGTCTAAATTCCAGTCCAGCCCATGAAAAGTTACTATTCGTGGGCCTCTCACTTCCACTAGCTGTTATTAGCTTCCACGGGGAACGTTAAATTGGCAAAGTTTTAAATCGCTTCGATGTACCGGTGAATCGCATAGTATCGTATCGGATTCTACTGTGTTCCAATAAAACGCCCGATTTAGTAGCCGCCGTCGTCCGCACGCATCCCTCGCCGCTTCCCCTTTGATGGCCGATGCTTTACTACCCCATCACGGCCTCCTCCTCGTATCCCGCAGCCATCTACTCCCTCTCCTCTTCTTTCCCGTCGACTCCCCGGCATTGACTCTCCCCCGCAGGCCTCGATTGGACGCCGCCGTCTCCCGCCTCTCTAATCGATGGCAGCCTACCAAGGTGCCGCGGACAAAAATGATTGTGCCTTAGACGCCTGATTTTGTGTTTATTAGTTGATTATTTTTGGTGGGATCAGTTGCGCGCGGTTGTGGAAGAGGCTGCGGATGCGCCCAAGTGGTGGGAGAGGAACGCCGGGCCCAATATGATCGACATCCACTCTACGCAGGAGTTCGTGGACGCTTTGAGTCAAGCGGGTGAAAGGCTTGTCATTGTGGAGTTCTATGGTACATGGTGCGGATCTTGTCGAGCTCTGTTCCCAAAGGTGATTCCTATATCTGCCATCGTAACTTTGTTTGATCCGCTGTTGCAACTTACTAATTAAGCTCGCTCGTGATGTTTGGACTTGGCTGCACTAATTGAAGCTGTATTTGAGTCTTTCTATTGACAACTACACTTTCCTGCGTTTGTTGATGAACATGATTCATAAGCATTGTTTGCAGGTATTGTTTATGAATATTGTTTTGAAAAAAATTTACAATCTCTGTTCACAAATATTAATGAGCCAAGCATAAATATGTTTAAGCCTATTCATTTAGTTTAATGAGTTATTGGCCTTGTTACCAAGCCAAACGCTAAATTTGCTCGTCAACATTTGATTCATTTACAACATCGCGGTCAATAACTTGTGTGCGCTAAGGACTTGTGTGGCATCTGCACTAAGCTTGGTTTTTCTACAAAAACCCTTTCTAACGTAATATTGGGACAAATCAGGCCTGTCTATTAAATTTCTGGTGAATTGTGCGTAAATATTCTTTCACGTGATTGCTTCTGTGTTGTGTTTGTTGATAATTGTGTCATGTCAAAGGAATTGGTTTCTTTGTTTTCCCTTGGATTATTAATAGATTACATTTTTGCATAAGAATTGGATTAACTAATGGTACCATTCATGTCGTCACTTGGTGATATTCCACAATTTCTTTAAAACTAAGACAAATCAAGCATGCCTAAAAGGAAGAGGAATTTTTTTTCCACACTTTGAAGTTAAACTTTACTGTATATGCACCAAGGTATGAAATCTCTTTCATAGTTCTATTTTAGTCCCCGACCCAAACAAGTTGTATCGAGTCATGCCAACAATGTCAACACATGGTGCTGAAGTTACGAATGAGGAGGAAGAAATTGGGGAGAAGAAGAAGATTGGAGAAGAGAACGAAGAAGAGAATCCTAACCTTTGCTAGATCGCCCCACCAAAGCTTCATGTCGCATCACTATCATTGTAGAAGGTTTGTGTGCTTAGGCGAAGCTTTGTGCTGCATGGCAAAGCCTCTTGTGCCTCAAGGGAAGTCCCTGGTTGCATCGCCACCATTGTGAAATCTTAACAGCAGTTTTGTGGTCTCAAATTGTTTTACATGCTAGTTGGTGGTGGGTGGAATGAAATGTTTCATCTGTGCTAATCAGCATGGAATGAAATTGTATTACTTTATTTACTGCATTTCTCAGTACAAACATATATCTACATTGAAACTGTAAAATTATGCACTTGTTAGACAGATGACTCTGGAAGGAGAATGTTTCGACAACCAGAATATTCTTAATACTGGAGCTCATTCTGTTATAACAGAACCAAATTCAGTTTGTACGGTTTATCAATGTGGTAGCTCTTTAATCTATCATAAACTTGTAATGCTTTGATGCCACGTGTTCCTCATTCAAGGTTACTAATTAATTGATCAAGCTAATACTATTCTTTTCTTGAAAGACCAATAAAATTGATTATGGGTGCATAGTTCTTTATGCATGTTTTTCTTTAGTTCTGCTAACTCACATGTTCTGGGTCGTAACTTATATTCTTATTTTCTATGCATGATAGTTCAGTTGTGTAACTTCTTTAGTTCTTCTATTTTTCTTTTGGCATGATATCTATAGGTGTACTACGTAAACATCAAGCTATTTTGCACAGAAGTGGCTTACTATTTCTTTCCTTCAATGATCCCTCAGCTATGTAAGATGGCAAAGGAACACCCAGAGATTTTATTTTTGAAGGTGAACTTTGATGAGAATAAACCTATGTGTAAAAGATTGAATGTAAGAGTACTTCCATATTTCCATTTTTATCGTGGTGCTGATGGCCATCTGGAGTCATTTTCATGTAACCTGGCTAAGGTAAGGATTTGTGGTGGTGTTCATGCTGTTTTTTAAGTAAATACTTTTTTCCATATGCCTTTGGTTACTGCTTGCTTTATCGAACTCCAACTTTTTTACATTAGTAATCTGTATGTGTTATGCTAACTTAAGTTCATTTCCTCTTAAAGGCATTATATATTTAAATGACATCAAGTCAATATTTGAATGATTTAGTTGTTTAATTATTTCATTCACCTGCACAGATAGTTGTGCACAATATAGTTTGATTGAAGATAATTGAGTTTGCAGCAAGATCAGTTTATTCTCAGTATCCTCTACATGTGACAGTTTATTTTGGAACCTTCCTTTGTTGGCACTCTTTTAATTCTACCTGGAATTTAAAGAAAAAGAAAAAAAAACTAGGTCTTGGGAGTTGGTTGGTGGATATTTCTTGGTTATCAACAAAGAAGGTTTAATCTTGGTCAATGTAGCTTTATCAACCTCGTTCTGCAGATTAAACTGTGGAATTGGTAATTGCATTGGTATATTGATGCATAACTCCTTTGAGAAAACTCAAACGGCCTTTTTATTTCCATGTGATAGATTAGGATTGCCTTGTGCTTGTGCTTAATTAAATAGTAAATATTTAGTAGGTTAGCACCTTTCAATCCTCATTCATCTCCAGAATGAATCTACTAACCTGTTCATTTACTTTTACTGCCAATTTTGGCGCCTTATTGTTGGTAGCTTGTTCTGGGAGTTGGGCTACAAATAATTCATGCCAGCGTTTACTCGGAGCCATAATATCCAAATCATGGGTTATCATTGTCATTATCATCATCATTGTTGTTATTTTTATTTTTATTGTTGTTGTTGTTGTTATTAATATTAGAGGGTTTTGTCTGGTTATTAATTACATTTGAATTGAGTTTTAGTTAAAAGAAGGGTATTGTTAGTGACCTTGTTGATTATGTGATGTCACTGTGTTTTCTCTCGATCAACAATAATCTCTCTGCAGAGAGAGAGATGGTTAAGGCGCCGAACCCTATTGAGGGTCGGCAAGGTTAAACAAGTGATCTTTGAGCTTATGATAAACTCGAGCTATGGTGAATTGGAGAACCGGTTCACTAAGCAGGAAGGCTAGATTATTCAAAAAATTTGAAATAATCTTGATATAACCAAATTTCAACCTGATTGCATCATTTTTCATTCTTGATATGACCAAATATCAATTGATAATTTATCAATTCTTTAGGGAAATCCATATATTGTGTTATCTAATATCATTCAATCTCTAGTTTTTTCTCTCCCAAAACTATCCCTCTATCTTTGTGGCATGCTGATTTTCAGGAAAAATTAGTGAATACCAATGCATCTCTAGCAATTCTTTCCCTCAACCAATGGAGTGACTTTCTATTATTTCTGCTAAGTAAGAAAATTTAGCTCAAGAGATAGGCATAAGGTGATTATTTCTCTGAAAAATTCAAGGAGATTGTCATTATCATTTCCATTAGTTTTCAGCAGAGGGAATTGCCCTATTGAGGATGCTTCATCAAATTTCTCGAGTAGATCTAACAAAACTGGGAAGAGAACTACTAGTCGGAACTCCTCCATTCTCTTTTGTGTTTGCTTATTCAAATGAAGAACTATCTTTTGTGATAGCAGATTTTTCTATCTGACTGCAGTTCCAGAAGATAAAGGATGCCGTTGAACAACACAGCACTCCACGTTGTAGCATTGGACCTCCTTTAGGAGTTGGAAATTTAAACCTGCTCGATGGTTCAAACACAGGCAAGTAAGCCTCCCAGAAGCCAGTTTTCAATTATAATTTTACTGTTCTTGCTTAACCGTTGTATTCTATCGTTTTGAATCTAAAGCTTCAAGCATTTGTACCATTCACAATTAGTCTGGTCAATTAAGAAGTATATAAAAGCAGACTAGCAGACTATACGAGAAACTATTGAATGTCTGAAATGTTCTATTTACTCCAAATATGTGCAGTTAAATTTGTGATTTGGAAAGAAACTCATGTATACATAGTTTACAACTGAGTTCCAGAATCTGTACTCCCCTATATGGTTTTTATGTGAACCAATGGTTTATACTTTATATCTGACTAATTTCAAGGGCTTCTGTTCACTTTTCAGTTCTTAGCTATTCAAATTTTTATCGAGAAATTTGTGCATGTCGAGAGAAGAGCCATGGGTAGTAATTAAGGTTTGCTTCAGATGACCTTGAGGTGGAATGTTTCATTTCTTGCAAGGTTTTTTTTTCATAGAGTACCTTAAAATTTATTGGTTTCATTATCTTATACTTCTTCCTCTTTCAGGTGATTTCTGAAGTCAAAGTTTTTATTGACGAAGAGTTGTGTTAAAAAAAAAACTTAGATTTAGTTGCGTTGATTTTGGCAACAAAAAATTTTAATTTTCAATTCAGTTTGTAAAACTATTTATATATCATTAACAGATTTTGTTCTCGAACATAAAGTCATTAGAATAGCATTCTAGACACTAGTTCCTCTGGCAAATGAAAACTTTAGCGTGATATAAGATCACCTTTTGTTTTTTAGTCTGAATTGAAAAAAAGAAGCAGAGTAGATGAGTAAGAATTGATTAATAATGATAAATATAGTGGTTTAAATCGTGTATATATACAACCAGACATAATTTTGTTTGAATACGATAAGAAAATTTTAATATTTAACATGAATGTTTACATCTTAGATTTGATTAAAAAATAATATTACACTACAGATTTAGTAAAATATGAACATGTACTTCAATTTTAAAAATAATAAAAAGTTTTAAATTTCAACGAGGTGCGCTTAAATGTAGTTTAGATTGTTCTCGAGAAGGCTCATTTTCTAAGGGGTCATCCTACCGCCTACCCAACCATGGCCGCAGGTGGCATGCCCAATTAATTTTTTTTAAAAAAAAATTTGCTCGAAAATTTACAAAAGCGATGGGACCCAGATTACGACTCTTGAAAGTTGGACATGATTAAAAAATATCAATCCGATTTAAATCATAAAATAAAAATATATATGTGTGTGTGTTTTAATTATGCATTTTTATGTAAAAGAATTATAGTTCGAAACAACTTCATCAAGGAACAGACTATTTTGTATCTTAAACTTCATCAAAGATGATAAATTAAAAAAAAACAGTGATTTTAAAGGGAACATCTGGATTTCATCTCCACCATAACTACTTTTTTTGTCAAAAAAAAAAAAAGTCACCAACTGATCCATTAAAGTCTTCGCCAAATATAATGGATGTCAAGATGGTTGGTTTTTTTCCCCCCTTTAATATTACTTGTATGATGATGTAGATTTTTAATTAAAAAAAGAAGGAAAAAAAACTTTAAAACTATAGATTAATCAAGACTTTTATTATTTTATTTCAATCTAACTTCTATCTACCATACGTGGCACAAGTGCTCAAGTTTTTTAATTTCTTAAACTCGTCGTCAGCTCCATTTCTAACCATTACATTAATTAATTCAATTGGCTCGAAAGTCATGTGTTTCTGCAAAATGATTTACCATTCCAGTAATCTTTTTGCCTGAAATTTTAAGCCAATTTTGAAAATGCTTACGTACGAGATTTGTTTATATCTTATCCCCAAGATCTCGAGTTATTCTTAATTATACAGCAAACATGCATGCATATATAAACATTTTAATTTAATTTAATTTAATTTTTTACCATTTAAAAGAAGGTATACCACTAATAGGCTAGGGGAGCAGTACATTTCATCAATAAATCAATAAAAATTATAAAAAGAAAAAGAAATACAAAATTTTTGGTAAAACTTGATAATTCATTGTCAAAATGGACGGGCAAGAAATGAAATGAAAGGATGTCATAGGGGAGCAGTCGCCGTCTTTGTCGCCGTCAACAGCACATCATGGACCGCTCTTTTCATAGCTTCCATGAACTCCTCCTCATCCAAATCACTTGCCTGTTCAACCAAAGCTTTAATTAAAGGAAACTTCCAGCAATAATCCAATCTCTTAAGAAAAGTACAAACTAAAGAAACAATAAAATAACGATATCAACTTTATATATATGGTCATGGGAAGGGAAGGCAGCCAGAAGCTACGTACGTACCTCGAGATTTTATTTTTTTAAATATATTAATCCATGCATGTTAATTATATTCAATTAAAGCACTAGAAATCCAGCAGCTAAGCGAGAACACCACTAATAGAAGAAAAGTAGTGGCAAAGACCTTTGAACGTTCATGCTTTACCGTCACAGTTAATTGGAAAATAGGGTAAGATATATATCTAGCTAGTTTTTTGATTCATAGCTGATATATAATATATATAAATTGTTGTGCACTCTTTTGTCATTGAGAAATTCGATTACTTCACCAAAATCCTGTTAAGATCGATCCGTACCTTCAATTGGAGTAGTCCAACGTTGAAGAGGAGAATCGCACCAGTTTCCGGAGCTGTTCTTGCCTCCATTGCCACCAATTGTACTGTAACGTCTCTGTGTTTTAACCTTTGGAGTAGGTGAACCACCAAATTCATCATCTCGCATTCCTCCCTCACAATTATAACTAGCTTCAAGTTGATAAATTGCGAGACTTGTGATGTGGATTCAGCAGCTCGGATTATTCGAACCTCTACTTTCTCATTTGACTCGCCGATTCCCTCCTCGAGAGATTGCATTTGTTCCAGCATTTGGTTCCTCTCCTCCAGCTCTTTGATTCGGGCTTGCAGGGAATTCAAGTAGTTCTTCGTGTTTGCAAGCACAGATGCCTTGTCCTTCTGTGACGACCAAAATCTTTAATTATTTTTTTTTATATAAAAAAACAATTAATCAATTATAAGATAAATAAAATGTAATAATCACCTTGGACGATCCTGGTGGAAGCAGCAATCTGAGAGCATGAAAGTTATCATTAAGCTTCTCCCTGCGCTTGCGTTCAGAGATCATGTGATGCAATTGGCTGCTCGTCGGTCGGTACTCTTCCTGCGTTTGGGCCTCCATCCTCGTCACGCTCAATGTTCTCAAAATCTCAATCCCTGCCTTGATCATTCTCTGTCCTCCACCCAAATTGTTCCACTCTGGTTTCTCCAACTGTTGGTCTAGATTTCGGTGGTAAAGCATGAATGCCTTTGGTCGATAGCCTTGACGCGGTTGTTGCTTTTGTTGATATACTTGCTGGTATAACCCTTTTGGAGAGGAAGAAGATGGACCTGCAGAAATAACAGCCAGTATTGCCCTTGCCACTGCCTCATCGTCGCAATGCCTGGCAGTTGAAGCTTGGAAAAGTAGACTCTCGGAGCTTCCAATCGACAGAGATGGAGATCTAAGTGAGGAGGAGGATGAAGAAAAATGAGACTTTTCATGGTTTGGTGTGAGTTGAATTAAACATTCTCCTCTTAGCTTGGACTGCTGAATGAAGTTGTTGCTGAACACTTGGTGAATGCTCATTTCCATGTTTATCTACCAAAATAAAACCAATTAGATCGGAATAATACATGTTTTCTATATACATATATTTCTATGCTTTACTCATTACATCTGTTGGAGTTGGCATTCCTATTTCGACTTCTCCTCTTTCTGATCCCAAAAACACTACTGTCTGTGAGCAAGAACGCCGCAATGTACTGATTTAGTTTAATTACTTGAGAATTAGAAGCAGATGAAAAAAAAGAAGAAGAAGAAGAAGAAGAAAGGTTTAATTTACAAACCTTTATCCCCGCTTTCTGAAATAATCGAAAGGAGCTCAAAATTAATTATTTTTCTCAATTAGTTTTCATGTAGAAAAACGCCTTTTTTTTAAAAAAAATTCTTACCGTAATAGTAAACATACCTGATAGAATTGGCGTTGTTCATTCAATGCAGCTAAATTCATTATATCTGCATCCTTTATCTCAAGATAATTAAGGCCAGAGCTGAAGGCAAGCCCAGGAATACAACTGCAAGAACAAAGAGCAACACATATTTATCACTAGCTACAAATTATTGGTTTTCCTGCAATATAAGAAACTTACCCTCCCTGAATGCTGCAGAGCGATCGCCGGTAGGCAGCGAAGAGCCTCAAGGATACGATTCCGGATGAAGAGCTTGGATTAGTATTGTCTTCCTCCTGATGCCACCCCTCCATGGAGATCAATTGGCTGCAACGAAGCGCGCGGCAGAATTATATTCAGACCATTAGATTTAACTTCATGCAAGCAGGAATATTATCTCGGATGCGCATCCCGATCACATACTTAGATGCAGGACACCAAGTGCAGATATAAGCACATCCAAGCACACTTCCGGCGAGTTGGAGAAACCATCGGCGATCATCGGAGCCGAGGAGGAAGAAAAAATCCATGTGCGTTCGATCAGTCTATATATGAATTAACTGGAACTGGAGCTGAAAGATGATTCATCAAGCTGCAGCCATGAAGAAGAAGGAGGAGGGAAATCGAGGTTGCAGATTTCGTCGGCGTGAAAACATGGATGAGAACCTCTAGTTTTGGGTTGGGTGTTGAGTCGACATAAAAAGGGGGCCGGGGCGATGGGGGAGTACGTTGAAAAGTAGGCAAAGAGGTAGTTGTGGTGTGCGCAGCCCGACAAGTCTCAAAGTTGGCGTTCAAAGTCTTCGGCAGTAGCAAATTGAACAGCGAGAAGATTTATGTTCAGGAAGAGGAGGTCAGTCAAACTCGGAGTGCAGATTATTTGGTTTATGTATTTGATTTAATAATACTACTATTCCAACAGCATGAGGAGTTTATGGAAGCCATTTTTTCTTGTTTAAAAGGGGGGAAAAAATAATTTCAGTTTGTGTTATTCTTCGGATTAATTTCTCATGATCTAATTGTTCTTTAGGATCGATCCTCTTCGCTGCGTACGTCCTCAAATACTGTGCCCCATGATCTAGGAAAGTAAGCACTTTTAATTTGTTATATGCTTTAGGGTCATCTCAGAGTCAAAAAGATTAGTTTTTCCGAAACTGAGATGTCGTCGTAACTGAGTGAGATTGATAAAGCTCGATCCTCGATCTAGTCCACTGTCTTCGTCTGATGAATGGGTGGGCCTTTCTTGTTGTTTTGGACATCCTTATCTCCTCTTGACTTTGACCTCGTCTTTAAGTCAAATCTGAGGTCTAGTTTTAAATTGCATGAATGT
>JBAMHZ010000043.1:293610-313325 GCA_037177395.1 Alpinia galanga
AAGTGGCATAGGATGTGAAAGCTATGGAAGAAAAAAGGATTAAAAAAATATCCCAATTTGGTAGGATCAGTTGAAACGTAGAATCGGAACGATCCCATCGATTTTGAACGATCCTAATGATCCTACTGCGATTCCACAACAAAAAATGATCCTATAAAACCTAGGAGCGTTTTAAGTGTGATCCCGATCCTGAATCGAGATTTTGCAAACTATAATAGGGACTGTGCGCGCAACAGTTTGAGTTGGAAAGGCATGAACTCCAGTTCTTCGTTGAGTTTTCGCCTTGGGGCGATGGGAACGGAGCGGCGGTCGACCGACCCCATAACTACCACTTCTTGTAGTCGGGCCTGCGCGAGCAAAAGTTGGAGGTGGAACGACTTGAACTCCAATTCTTTGCTCAGAGTTGGTCTGGACTTGGACTCCAGTTGGCGCTAGCTTCTGCATTAATATCTCCGGTGGCAGCCTCAACGATAACCTGATGGAAGAAATCCTCTGGGTCAGAGTCTGCAGCTGCCCCATCGGTACCTTCTCCATCTGGTTCGCCCCATTGTTCGCTGGGTGGCGCAGCAGTCGGTTGAGGGCACACTAAAGTCAGGAGGCGTCGTAAATGTGCTGCTGCACCAACATTCCATTTGTCATCAAGATCAGCAATTTTACGGTTGATGTAGTCCAGGAGCTGCTGCTTGTGGTTACCGACGTTGAGGTAATCAAGAACGTGTCGTTTCCTAATCTTGTCACCAAACTTCATCACAACTATACGAACAGAAGCATCAGATTGCTCAAATGGCAGCAGATTCTGCCGACCACACTCAAGGATATGCTCATTCCAACAGGAGCTTTTGAACTGACTGCTGGAAAGTGGGGTGTAGATACCAGCAGGTGAGAATCTATCTCTGGTCTGAGCCAGACGGGCCTCAACTTGATTGCGAGCTTCACGCAGCCGGCACTCAAGCTCATTAATGATAACTTCATGATTCCGTCGGCAGTCGTTCTGACGGGTGGCAAAATCATCCCGTTGGACTTCAAACTTAGCTATCAAATCCATCTCTTGGGTGGTGAAACACTTGCCACGACTCCGGGAGAGCCGATCTCGTTGAGAGATCAGAGCCAGGGCATCCTGACCCGCAGGAGTTGTAAGAAACTCAAGGAAAGCGTAAAACTGAGCGGCAGACGCGCCGTGAATGGTATCAAAGTAGCTATGAAGAATACCAATCTGCAGAATACGCAGAAAGGGCAAAGCGTTGTCAACATTCTGGAAAGGGCGGAGCAGGATAGCAAGTTGAGCCTCACTGTAATGAAGCTGCAGGTAGGTGTCGGGATCGAAGACACTAGGGGTAACACCAACACACTGAAGCGCTGCTAAGATTTCTTCGAAGTAGGCGATGTGGGGACTCTGAACAGGGGGACGCATGTCCTGGGCGGCGCCGAGGGGGGCAGCAGGATCATTCTTAACCATAATTTCCAAAACCGAGCAAATAGCAAAGGAAGGTAGAGGGGACGGTGGCAGGCGATGCTACACTCAGCTCGCGTGAGAGGGGAAGACGAAGGGTTCTCCAGGAAAGCGTGGCTGTAGTGGACGCAAACGAGCGCCGTCTTAATACCCGCCGCACCGACCACAGTGGCGACACCAGTGCCCAGCAATTGTCCTGAAACAACTGGTTCCATTTTTGGTCCAATTAGAAATTTAGTTGAATCAAAATCAAACTCTAAAAAAAAATAATTAATTTTATATCTTCTTCATTCTCTCTCATTTTAATCTTATCTTTTGACGATTCTCCTTATCTATTTTTTTTTCTTTTCTCTTCGATTTCTACGATGATTTTATCTTTCAAAATTTTATTTTTTTATCATTATATTCCTCTGAGTGGGCAGTGTCAAACTGTGATTATAATGTGATCTTAATGTACATTGAAACTAGAGACTAAATATGATCGTTTCTGATGGTCACTCCAGTTGAGCTAATGACATTCAATTGGATTTAAATAATAAAAAATAAAAATAAAACTTCACTTCTCAGATGCCAACCCGATCTAGCTAGATACAAAATAGAGCTGTGCTAGGTCCAAGTTTAATAAAGGACTAAGGGCAAAAATTTCGGGATCATTAAAATAAATCATATCAACGATAATAATAACAACAATTATAAATCACTCTCTCATTCATCGTTCTCAATTGTCCTACCACGGACTTGGGTTGTTTGCTCCTCAAATTAACAGGCCCAACGATACAGTTGGGCAACAGTGCTTGTATTTGACAGATATCCAAGAACTTGGGCTGCTGGCCCACCTATATTATTGGAATCCAACTATCCAAGCGACTAGATCCATCAATGGCGGGCGACTTACAACAGACGTGCCGAAATCCAAGAGAACCAAGCAAGACAAGTATCTGCCCATAGATACGCTCCCATATCAAAGTCCACGTGGATCGTCGATTTTACAAGACACGCCCAGTGTCTCGTCAGACCTGTACCTGCTGAACGGCAGAGTTAATGTCGTGCATGCACATCGAACCGCCTCATGTTATCCTTCACGTGGCCACCCTTTGCGTGGCCTCTCCTCCTTTCCTTTCTTCCCCTATTATCTTGTCCATTTTATATGCGCAAAATGGGTAACGTAAGACTCCCACAATCGCATTAAACTTTGTTCCTGTCGCTAGTTAATTCAAAGGTGGACCTATTCTACGATGTAAATATTTCAATTTAGAGGACTATGAAAGAAGGATTATGAAAACGTGACTTAGAAAAAACTCATCGTACCCCACCACATGATGTTTTTATTGAACTGGGCATGTGAACAGGGACATGTGTCACTCGACAAGACAAGTTCGCTATCCACGATAACAATATCCTCTCTCCACGTGTCCACCGCGACCACCTCGCGCTTTTACTCCCGCCTCCGTTAACTTCCATCCCGTCGAGCCGGTACCGGATACAACTGGAAACGTTTGTCTCTTTCCCTCTCATACCGCCACGACGCCGGCGGATTCAGGCCCGAGATATTCTTTAACGGAGGTTAGATTGTGACCCAACCACGGTCGCCTCCTTCCCTGTTTATAAGTCTCGTTGGTAGCGAGCAGGAGAGGACATGACGGACGGAGGACGGTAGCTATGATGAAGGGAAGAGGGATTAGTTTTCTCAATCCGACGGTCCATGTTCCTCCAATGGTTACTCTCGACGATCTGACGACCGGGAACTTCCTCTCCTCTCCCCTTCCTGTCAGCGGCGTCATCGCCGCCGGCGATTGCTTCCCCCACGACGAGGTCACGCTGGCGGCCATGCAGTTCTACCTA
Organism: Alpinia galanga; assembly: GCA_037177395.1. Classification (NCBI taxonomy): domain Eukaryota; kingdom Viridiplantae; phylum Streptophyta; class Magnoliopsida; order Zingiberales; family Zingiberaceae; genus Alpinia; species Alpinia galanga. The sequence continues at coordinate 296,903 of JBAMHZ010000043.1, forward strand.
AACCACGAGGAAGGCGCTGGCTGCGGCACCGACGCGCCGCCGGTGATTGATGCGTACGCGTCGGATGAGTTCAGGATGTACGACTTCAAGGTGAAGATGTGCGGCCGCGGGCGGACGCACGACTGGGCCGAGTGTCCCTTCGCGCACCCGGGCGAGAAAGCGAGGCGACGCGACCTGCGGAAGCAACGCTACTCCGGCGCTTCCTGCCCGGACTTCCGCAAGCCCGGCGGGTGCAAGCGAGGCGATGCTTGCGAGCTCGCGCATGGGGTTTTCGAGTGTTGGCTTCATCCGGACCGCTACCGGACCCAGCCCTGCAAGGACGGCACCGACTGCCGCCGCCGCGTCTGCTTCTTCGCGCACACCCCAGACCAGCTCCGCGTGCTGCATACGCCGCCGTCGTCTCCACTGCACAGCGCGACGGCACCGGACTCCTACGACGGGTCGCCTCTGCGCCACCAGTCCAGTTTACAGTCTTACTTTTCCAGAAGCCTCGTCTCTTCACCGACTTCGACACACACATCGTCGCTCAAGTCTTCGCCGACAGGGTCTCCGCCAATTTCGCCGAGCGGCGCCAAGCTGCATCGGGCGCCATGGTCAGCGAGCTCGGGTGTGAACGAGATAGCGGCGACGCTGAGGCAGTTGCAGCTGAACAGAGCAGACTCTATGCCGATTTCGAAGGGGTTGCATATAGGAGACACTAGCTTCATCTCCCAGCGGGGAGCGCTTGCTAGACTCAATACTGTTTGCCGTAGCCTGCCGTCGACTCCGACGGGCGTAACCGCTGGTTGGCCGGAGGAAAAATCCCCGGTGGAGACAGTGGAGTCGAGGCGAGCGCTGCGGGCGAAGATGTTGGAGAGGCTGATGAAAGATAACATCTTTGATAAAGCAGAAGGCGCACTGGACGTGGAATGGGTCTCCGAGCTGCTAAAATAGTTGAAAATAGCAGAGAAACAAATGAACAATCTGGAGGTAAAAGCTTGAATTTTGAAATATCATTGTCATTTTTCATGGAAGATGAATATTTGAGTCTCCAAAACGGGAGATAAGAAGTACTTGGTTGCTGAAGCGGTTCTTTTGCTTCTCATGGAGGTAAAAGGTGGTGAAGAACGGAGGAAGGATTAGTCCAATATCAAATAATTGGTGTCAATTTGCATCGTATTTCATTCAAGCTGTAGTACTCGGTGCAAATTACTTTATTTTGATTCACTAAATGTTCATTTCGATGTGTATGTGTTGTATTTTATTTTATGTCATTTCAGTTGACTGCGCTGCGGAGATTGTAAATGTCAAACCTTCTTATCCGATGGATTTTCACATGTTTGACGTTATCTTCCACGTGGCGTGGCGATGCGGTACGCCGTTTTTAAATTCGCAGGGCATTCTCCGATTCGAAAATATGCCGCATAACTGACAAAATAGATAATTAGAAAGGAAAAAAAAATTAGTATAAAATTTAAGATTTTTAATGCTAATTAACTAATTCCAATCTCTAAAATGACAAAAGAAAATTTGTGATCACGGTAACTGAATTTTCTTATTTTTTTTAAACAATAAAATAAAATAATTAAAAAAATAAATATCTTATTTATAATTACAAAATATAAAAAATTAATGTTAGAGCGTAGGTTTGTCATTAAATTTATGTCAATGATAGATGATAATGTTTAGAAACTTATATAACTACTGACTGTGATGTTTTTTAGCTGATGATATATCATAATTTTGAAAAGCATGAATCAAGCCAAATTTAGTCAGTACTGAAAAGTGTTAATCAATGATCATGAGATTCTTGGAAGGCATCTCAAGAACTATAGCTTGAATTGACTTGCAATAGTCCTCATGAAGTTCCTTGTCAGTAATTCGAAGGAAACATAACAAACTTTTCATTTATTTATAAGCAGAGTCTCGTTGCCAATCTCACAGCACAAGGAGCTACAAAATTGTAATGTATACACAACTAGAGAATTAATGGATACGAGCACTCTAACTATTTTCATATTCTTTGCTTGCTGTGACACGACATCTACAGGTTTGCTGATAAATTACTTCAATACGTTTCGTAATTGCCACATAATCAACATGCAATACTTCAGATGGCACCATTGCCGTTCTGGGAATTATCTGTCTCCTGCGCATCATGATCATTGTTCTCGTTGGTTGCATCCAGAAAGAAGTGATGTGATGCCTCATCCTCCTTTTTGGCATCCTCAACATGCTCATGACTGAGAAAGCTAGGTTGATTAGTTGAAGAAAGCAGTCTTGCCCACATCCTATCTGTTATCACAACCTTCTTGCATCTCTCAGTTACCCTCTGTGACATTGAAACACAAATCATTTTAGCAATGTGGATCAGCTTCTGCACTTTCAATCACAACTTTTAGTTTAGATAGTGTTATCTACGCCTAATGACTCAGTGAAATTTGCAGATCAAGTTTCACTGCTTGTTTTGGCTTCGAATGAGGATTTGTTGTGAATTAGTATTAGTTGCATCTCAGAATGATTAAGCAAACAAGACTTACGGGGAAGGGTATGTAAGCGTGTCTTCCGTTAACAGGGCCAACAGTGAACCCAGTGTAACCTGCCATAGCACCATGGACGGCACTATGGGCAAGCAATGTGCAATAGACATTGTCTGATGCATTACTCGGAACTGCACGAATCATATATGTAGGATCTACAAAATGAAACATGAAGTAATCGTATAAGTAATGAGCAGTTAGCAAAAAATAGGATACAGTAAGATTTTGCATAGCTAAAGTACCTATATACTTGAGAGTTGTGGACATCTTATGGTTTGAAAAGTGATCCTGAGACAGAAATATCAGTATTTTTAGAGACACGGCAATATTTTTTTTTATAAAAAAAACAGCTTGAAAACTACTAAAACTATTGGTCTTTCAGGTACGATTAACACCACATTAGGGAAAGTTTTCTGATTGATTTTTGAAAAGTTGTAGAAACAAAACTAAGCATAATAACCATCTAGAATGAGGATTTATCTCAGTGTATTTAACGATGCACTTAAAACAAACTCCTACCTTTATCTTCTGTGACAACCAATGACCAACATCAAGTAGAAGCTTATTGCCAGAAGCATCTTGATGGTCCATGGATTGCATGCTTTTGGCAATAAGATCTTGTCCTGCACCCTCAGCAACGACAATAACCATGTGACCATTTTCTTTGAGCCGTCTTTCGATAAACTCTAAAAGTCCACCTTTGCCTTCCAAGTAAAAGGGGGATTCTGGAATTAAGCAACAATCCTGTAAAGAAGGGGGGGAAAAATTACACACAGCAATAAACACAGTCCTCGGCAATGTACATACTTGCATGGTCATCTGCTGCATGGTGACTTAGAAGATAATAGGACCTACCACATCACGGCTTGCAAGAGTAGCATGCATCGCAATAAACCCTGAAATATCACACATAATTTAATATACAGTAAGAAAGCAATAATCATCTATTAGGCAAAAATTTAATTTCTATGAACCAAAAGCAAACATACAGAGTAATTAAGTATTGCATTTTTTTAAACTTGATTAGTGACAGTCTTACCAACTTTTATACAGAATGATATCATATTATCTATCACTTTGTATCAACTCCTATTAATTCAGAAAACATAACACCCCAATTTAGTCTAAGTTGTGGGCTAATCAAGGAACTTAGATGAGTTAGTCATTATTAACTAGGTTTACGCATTTTAGGGCAGTAGTTGGGCCTAATAAGTTAATGAGTTAATTCTCTTATCAAAGCAAGTCATGAGGTATTAAAGCGGACTTAATCCTAGGGATAGGTAATTCTAAGCGTAGTAAGGTGTTGGAAAAGACAGCGTGTGATGGTACCATTTGGCTTCACATGTCGCCAACTAAGGATGATTCTAAGCTATGAGATAAAGTTTGGGTCTTGACAGGATGTGAAAACCTCAAGTGAGGGAGATTATAACACCTTAATTCATGGTGAGTTGTGGTTCAATCAAGAAACTTGTAAACTTCGATAAGTTAGCTACTATTATCTTGGCTTAAGCATTTTAAGCCATACTAACCACTGTAGCGACCCATTAGCTTCACAACGCCAATACCATTTTCGACACTTTCAGCTTCAACATGCGCTGCATTTATCGCTCTCTGTGCCTCCTCCACAGCAGTATCAAAACCAAAGGACTTGTCTATGACCTAGTTCAGAAGAATAAAAGTAAAAAAAATCAACAAGCACAAATTAGTTTGAAATCCTGAAGCACAAGAGAAAAATTGGCTAGAAAACAATGGAATACTAAATACCATTATGTCGTTATCTATGGTCTTTGGAATGCCAGCTATAGCAACTTTGAGTCCACGTTTCTGAATTTCCTGAAAAGCATAAAAGTCTTTATTTGGAGAAAACACCAACTTAAGGCTATGTTCCTTTCACTATAAAAGCTTACAATACCTCAAAGATTGCAGACGCTCCCTTCTGAGTCCCATCACCTCCAATTATATATACCTGGCAGGAAAAATACAGAACAAATAAGAATATATGATGACTTCAAGGAATGTCGCTTGGACCTTCAAAAATTAACATAGAAGAAGCTTATGAAGTTGTTGCAAAATTAACCTGATTAATACCACGATCCTGGATACTGTCAACGATCTTTAAAGTATCATGACCACCTCTGGATGTGCCAAGTATTGTGCCTCCTCTTTTATGGATATCATTAACGCTTTTGGGAGTCAAAGTGATGGTATTGCGAGCATAAAAGCCCCTATAACCACCCTACATGTTTTAATCATTAAGTTAGTTGATGAGGCAATTTAGATGAACGACATTACTCGAGAATTTAATTACAAAATCTTAAAGATGAACGACATTCAATTTTTGCTTGCCAACAAAGACATCAAATATCATTTACTTGTTTTATTGTTACTTACGTCTATTCCAAGGACTTTAGTGACACCATACATATCATACAAGCCACATACGATTTCCCTGATGACAGTATTAAGCCCTGGGCACAAGCCTCCGCATGTCACAATGCAGGCATGCACCTCATCTGACTCGAAATAGACCTGAACAAGCACGAAGAACATAAAAGAAAGAAACCAAAGTTATTATCTCTTTTCCTTGAGTGATAACCACTTCAGTTTGAATGGGTTCCATCTGTACTAATTTAAATAGAAAGAAGGACCTACTTTCTGACGAGGCCCAGAACGACGGAAGTGCGTCCCTCTTGGACTATTCTTGTGGACCACGATCTACAAGCATTACAAACATCAGTAATCCAGTTTTTTTTTTTTTTAATCTCCAAAAAGTAGTAAAATTCTATTTGATTAACTACTTCCCATAAACAAAAAGGTATAGCTTTGTAAATTGATTTCTTCTAGAAAATACATATAGGCAATAAAGTAATTTCATGGTCACCTTATGCGCAACGGTGTCGTCAACGTTCACAAAGAATTGCCTGTGAAAACAAAGTTCAATAAACGATTAATTCAGGATTCAGGAACATCCAAAGACAAGAAACTAACATCTTGATAGTTCCAAAGAAACATACTTGACAACTGAGTATGCTGGATTATTTTGCAGCGGATTCGGATAGGCCTGCCAACGAAATACCCGAGCAATTAGGAAGATTAGAGCGAAGTGAATTGAGGAAATCTATTCTGAATTAAATTAAATACATATACTAATATCCAATAAGGAAGCTTAACAGACAAAATCCCCAATCAATTAGAAAGTTGAATAAACACAAAATTGAAGCAAGGCAACAGAGAATCCCCAGCATACTATGACCTCTTACTCAACCAGACACCGGAGCGACAGATCGAGAGCTTCAAAGCCACTACAAATCAACTAGAGATGTCGAATTTTGAACTCCTTTTCACAAAGGATCGTGCAGACAGTAACAAAACAGGGACTTGTAACTCACCGGAAGATCCGTCAAGTAATCAGTAAGGTGGGGCACATCCTCGAGAACGTATCCCCCATCTCCGTACTCAATTTTCTTCAAAGGTTTGGAATCTGACGCCATCTTGCTTCCCAGACGCACCTTCACCTCGCTCCCTTTCCGCGTCGGCACAGTCACCGAGGGGAGAGAGCTCCGGAGGTCGAACAAGCGGCTCGGGTTCTTCACGCTTCCGTTAGACTCCGGTATAATCGTCTGAGGAAAAGGAGGGTTCTGCAGAGACTCCATGAATGAAGGAACGAGGTGAGATGTGGAAGTAAAGTTTCTTCTTTGAATCGCCACCTGGAGTCCCCATATTTATAGCAGAGAAGCTCGTGAATCAGGCGGCGTCGCCTTCGGTTCCGTGGGTTGGCGTCCCAGTTTCCGCGAAGACGAAGAGGAGAACAGGAGAGAGAGGCCAGGATTCGTTAGTCCCGAGTGAAACAGAATATTCCGTTATCCTTTCACGGAGACAAGGAATACACGTGGATTGAGCTGATTTGCTAAGTTCTAAGAGAGAGATATTGCAACTTTGAATGGTGTGGACTTTCAATAGATTAGTTTTTCTTCTAATGATTTCATAATTCTGTTTTCCAGTTCATATTTAGCTAATTAATTGCCCAATAATTCTCCCTCTTGAAAATTTTCACAATTTATCTTTATCTTTCTTCCTCTCGTTTTTAATAAATCTATTTAAAATTGTCCACCGTTTATTAAAAAAATAAAGAAAATGTTAATCGTGATTATGTAATCATCCATCATTATTCATTGAATTTAATTATTTACATCTCATTAATTGTCCACTATTATTATAATCACATAGCACCTTTAGTTATTACAATTGGCTTGATATTTTATCTTTCATAATTAGTTCTATGAATATTTTTGAAACACATGGTCGGATCTGAGGTGAGATCTAATTTTTTTAGAGGAATCTAAAAATTAGTCCATCAATATTAAAGTTTTTAATATGAAATTTTTTAAAAACAAAATATGAAATTTCGATGCGTGTATTGGGAAGAACACGGGATTGGAGAGCCAGGTTGTCTTTCGGTCAAAGACAGGGGACAGCTTATTTGGACCGGCATGCATTCTGCGGGGACCACGTGCTCGACTAACGTACGACCGTTTGTCCACGTGTAAGCTACAGTTGGGAGTTGCCTCTTTCTTACAATAACGTCCGTCAAATATTTATTTATATTTTAAAAATAATTAATTTAATTTTATTAGTTTTTGTAAATGATTCTGGAATTTGGAAATTTTTTGTGGCTTGGAGGGCGTGTCACGAAAAGATGGCTTGGGGAGTGGGGTATGTGCACATGAAAATTCAACGCCATTATCTACCTTCGGGACGCTTCCATTTCTAGATCATGTCAGAGGGCGACAATGTGGGGCCCGATAATGAGACCCACCCACCATGCAAATTAAAGGAGCGGCCATGTTTTATTCTTCTTAATTTTAGAAAAAAATGTGCTGCTTTTAGCTCGTGCATGTTTCATTACGTTGGATCCATTTCCACTTTGGCACAGTTAATTTATTAATATTATTTTTTTTAAAAAAAAAGAGTACTACTTAAATTAAGTTGGATTGAAATAATAAATAAATGAGGGGAGGTATATAACAAAAAATTACGCTCAAGGTATCTCATAAAAATGGATCAAAGTAAATTAATTAGATCGGTACTAAATAGCATATGAACAATTAAAATCATTCATCCTTGTCTTGTCTTGAGCTTGACAAGGAAAAAAAGAAGAAGAAATATATTGTAATTTATATAGCAACTTATCATTTATGATTTATATATTCTTTCAATCTAATTAATAGGTGAAAGGATGAATTTATGAAAAATATTCATCATTCCACTTATATATTGGATAAATAGATCTTTAGCCCTATGTTATGAAGATGACAACTTGTAGTTATAGATAGAGCACTTTCCCTATCATGATAACTTATGCCATCCATGTTTTTTTTTAAAAAAAAATATTTGGTAGCCACTAAAGTAAAGCATATGTCGATTAATTAGAGAAAAGTAACTTTTTATAAGTTTAAGAAAACAATTATATATGATTTTAATCAAAAAGGACTCGGCAATGAATTCCATAACAATTGAATTACTATTTGATCAATCAAATCACATGTTTATCAAGTATGCAATTCTTGCAAAGATTATAAAAAAGCTAACATTAATTAATACCTTAATGAAAATAAATATATTATTATTTTAAATGTATTGCCAATTTGGGGAGTATTAACGAGTGCAACTATTTAAATTAGTGGAAGTCATTATCAAGCTTTTATTTTCTATTAATGTTTTCCCTGCTTTGGTATCTTAATTAATTAATATACAAACACATACAGCCAATGAAAAACACTGCTGGTTAATTAACAAAGACATCTAGAAAGTGGAGTACTTTAGACGTGTGGACAAGAACAAGAGGGAGGCAATGTTTCAAAAAGAGAATAAAAAGAAGAAAAAAAATGAAATGAAAAACATAAAGAATAAGACGTAATAGAATTAATTAGTGCGTGAATCGTTAACATTTTTATTGTTTGAAGGACAAACCGTTTCGTTAATTTGGTATTTGCATGCGGATTAAGAAAATCAAAACCAAAGCTAAAACCAAAATTAACTATTCATAAACTATGTGTGGATCATGCTTCTGTATCCCTTTTTTTTTCTTCTTCATTTGAGCTTCAAAAAACTATGTCGCCTAATTTGACTTGTATAATTTGTATGACAATTAATTTTCAAGCCGGCATAATCAATCAGGTAGAAAGATGATAAAGGAATGAGAGAGGCGTTGACTTCTCTTGTAGCTAGGCGATTGCATCTTTGACCTTGCACATCTGGCATCAACCAAATAATTAAGGTAGATATTGATATATGTTTCTTATGATTTAATTAGCTAGGGCCATGCCATAATACATGTTTATTGACATTGTCAACCATGGATGGCCATATTCTTGATGCCTGATGCATGCATGCATTTCTTTGGTAAATCTAAAATGATATTAATGTGAGACTTAGTAATTATCAAATTTCAAATACTCATTTTGATAAAAAATGTCGTATTTATTAATGTGTCAATAAAGATATGTAGGAGTAGTGTAAAAGAAAAGTCTAGGATACTCACTAAAAGGAGATGAACTGCATGCCTTTCCCTTCCACTATGAACTATTTCACAAAATCAGCATTTGAACCAACGATTATTAGATAAATAAATAGGATATAAGGTTTTACAAACTATCGAAGATATTTCTAGATTTGAGCCAAGAAGAATTAACATATATAGGGCATGTACTGAAATATTAAATTCAAAATATGATAAAATAAATGGCTCAGGAGTAGTGACTGTATTTTTTTTTTTTTTTAAAGTTACGATCCTTTAATTGTGTTCTTAGATAGAATTGCTATGAGTTATCTTTTCTCAGTGCAGTGTAGTTAGTTAGTCCGTGATCAAATTTCTTAAATTAAAATCTTCATTAGAAACACTTGAATGCTAATTAAGGCCACAAGCAATGAGGAAGCCATAGATCGACTTGCATCTAGTAGACAAGCTAGCCAATACTTAAGACACAATTTCTAAGGCCACAAGGACTTAGGAAGCCATAGATAAACCATTACCTAAGACAGAAAGTCAGCTGCATGCATGTATATAAATCAAAATGCAAGTCAAACTTGTTAAATACTTGACTATTCTTATTGCAGCATCAGTGACATAATTGTGTAACCTAATTATTTTACTTGGACAAATATCCAGATCTTCTTGACATCAACCACCATTAGCAAATGATCCATCACTACTCTTAATCTTTTTTATGTTCACTACTCTACAGCAGTGCTCCTTTGTTCAGTTCAGTCAAATCTCCACAGTAAAGATAGGACAACCTATCATCAAGCTTCGACATGATCTGCGAAGAAGTGAATCCATGGTAGTTATTTTCACAAGCTGAGACACAGATATCCATAATGTTCTTCAGCATACTGTCCTCCTGATGGAATGGCTGAGCCAAAAATTCATCGAGAGGCATCCACTGTGACAAAATTTACCATCCGTTCATTGCTTAATTAAGATTAGATTTTAATTTTCGTAGAAAATGGAACTGTGTATCTTCTTGACTTATAATATTACCTTGGCTGCTGCGATCTCAGACTCATCAATGGTGATTTCAGATGATACTGGTTTGAGCATGCAGATAAAAAACAAATCGGATTTCTCAAAAGTCACACAGTGAGCATGCCTGCCAGTTGGTAATATGTAAAAAAACAAGAAGAAGAAAAAAGCTTAGAAAGGCAGCCTACATGACACACAAAATTTCATGACAGAGATTCAGAGTGACTTTTATGATAGTCATGAATGATCTGGATGGTCCATGCATAATGCTGCTGTATATTGGAAGGTTCAGAGAACCTTTTTATAATAAGATAGGTATACCTGAACGCAAGTAGTTCCACAAAGGTAGTGTCAATCTGAAAAATAAAAAACATAGAACATTATGAGAGAAAAAAGGGGGAAGTTTTAGTTTTAAGTTAGAAACAAAACGAACTGTTTACGAGACAACACGAATTCCCTCACCCCTGTCTCTTCTTTGACTTCTCTTATAGCTCCAGAAAATATTTCTTCAGACTGAGAAATATAAGTAAAAATTTTCATTTACCATGGCCCATTTAAGAAATTACACTAATACATAATAAATAAAAAAAACAAGTAGATTTGTCAGAACTTAGAAATTAGAATATATTCCTTATTGATGAACCCAGTTGGCAACTTCCATATCCCAAAGCACCTTGAAGGGCATTTCTTTTCCTTCACAACTAGCACCTAAATAGAGAGACATAATGCACCAACATATTAGAGAATTAACTTGTGAAGGTAATGCTGTAGTTTTAATTAAAAAACACAAATCAAATACATTGCATAATAACATACAGAAGAACTTTTATTGGTATTCAAAATTTTCAAGAACAACCTCTTTGTTATCGTTGATAACAAATCCTCCTACTCCAATATGATGAGTCGCTGTGCAAGGAAGCATGCAAGGTTCGTCAGGAATCCAGTAAGTTAACATTGCATATCCTGGATCAGCATGGTGGTACCTAAAACCCTCCTGGCAAATAGCGGAGAAATATTAACCTAAATTATTATTGTCTTGCTGAACATTTCTAGTAGGAATAAGAAGACTTACCTTTAGAGCAACTGACACAAGTTCCGCCTGTTCTTCCAGTATCTTGAGCCAAATCCCTTTCTTTCCCTGCATCAAATACAGTGAATGATATATAGTGAAAGCCAAGCATCATTTTGAGCAATGTACGATAACAAAATTCCAACCATTAGTTTCCAGTAAGAAACTGAAGATTGAAGGACGGACGAAAATGCATTTGAACTATTTGGCAAACGCTGCGAGTTGATGATAACTCCATCATAATCGTCTTCCCAGGCATCCAACAATTCAACAGTTACGCTCTCTGTCGTGCTCAGGTTTGCACGGTCGACACTTCTCCTGTTTCTGTAGTCTATGTTCGGTAACCGATCCAAATACTTTATTGGATTTGGTATTTTGAAGCAAGGTAGCTTGATTGCCAAATCTGGACTTCATATTTAATTTGATTAGAAATCTAAAAAAATATATCTTAGAGTCTTGTAGTTAGATGATTTGATCAAGCTTGATTGAAATAAACTTGTTTAATCAAACTACCACTCCTTAACTAAATAAATAGGGCTGGGCTTCTATAAATCATGCTGAAGTCGTATACCTGTTAACTTTGTGCTGCAACCAAGATGAGCCACACTTGGATATTTGTTTCCTTGGAAGACATAGTTGAGGGAGGGAAGTGTTGTAGGAGCTCTAGTGAATGCCATTATGTTTATTTTTGATGTCAGAAGCTATGGTCTGAGATATACATATCATCACGTTGAATATATAGACATCTCCCTGAAGTTGTATATGGATGTGCAAAAGGATGAGAATTGCATTAGCTGATACATTCACTGCAAGTAGGACCAAGAATTTTCCTAATGTTGGCAGTGCCAAAAATATTGTTGAATATGCTATGAGTAAAGTGTTAATGCGTCTCTAAGATCTGATTATTCAACTTCTCAATGATATGAATCGCTAATGTTCATCCAAGCTCAAGATATAATAAAGTTGAGATTGTTGTCACTTATGAAGCATTTCAGAGTCGATATTCTTTCAGCATTCTAAAATGCCCTCCACACCCTTTGAGAATGTTCCTTTGTCTGGACCAGAGCAACTATTTCCTCCCTGATGATATTCCCTACATGCCCGGCATCTATTACTCTGAATATGCAAGTTGGTCTGCCTAAATTATTTCTTCTCTCTGCATTTTACAAACCACAAGTTTAGACTGCTTAAGTATTGCAAAACTTGCTAAAATAATTATCTTTAACATTACTGTATGTTTGAGTTTTTGATATTTTGTGAATCTAAAATGGATTGGCTTTGGGCCAGTACAAATTTATGCAGCTGAACGTAATTTTTTTCTCCCTATCTTTTTAAGCTGTATGATTTATCCATTTGAGTTGAGTTCTCACAAGGCTACAAATTCTGCTACACACGAAAGCTTCTGAAATTTCTCCGATAAGAGTCAATACTTAAGGAACCTCAGCATGCAACTTGAATGGATATCCAATGTCTTTAAAGACAATGGAGCATCTCATTCCACGATCTACTTGGTTTATGGTTGGAAAGCAAATGGGCAGTAGTTCTAGGGAAATTAGGCCACATAATGTCTTCTTGTTCTCTTGCTTCGTTTTGAAGCCGCAGCGTTGAGGAATTCCCATGAGCATGTCTACGCCAACCAAATTGAATCACAGCGGAATACAGAACCCCATAAAATTCCATGCCTACATCATGGAATTGCCATGGACAAAATGAAGGACCAATATGAAATGAATCTGAAGAAAACTCCATAAAAGGTACTTCAGTCAAATACATAGACCACAATAGAATTCAACTCGACTGTTTGAGAATTACCATGTCCCCATGATGCAATGGTATCACCCAAAAGGCACTGCACTGACGTCCATAAAGATCCGAGTCCAAGTTATCCCCCAGCGACTTATCCAACAACCAAACGATCAGCCAATCTCCCAACAAAGCTAAAGCAACGTTGAACATGGGCAATGCACTAATATTTGTTTCCCCACTTAGAGAAGAGATGACACTTTAGACTAAAATTTCTTTCATTGTTTCCCCACTTAGAGAAGAGATTGGCAGCAACAGATGCAATCTGGCAAGCACAAGTAGAAAGTGACCCTCGCGAGTAAGAGAGACCAATTCAATCCCTGATTCTTTGAGATGCACTACAAGGTGGAAAGAGGAAGAATTGTTTGACCAGTTCAGAGAAGGGGTGGCTGCTGATGCTGCAGCTCATCATGCAGGTGAATGTCCAAGTGACTGCTGACATTGTTTCCCAAAAGGTAGTACGATTACTATCTAACAGTAAAAAAAAAAAAAAATTTAAAACACCATACATCTCATTGGTTACCCACGGTTATTGAGCATTTCCCCAATTCACTTTTGGCTAAACTAAGCCACTGCAAATCACAAATCAGCTTTTCAAAATTAACTTCGGTCATCAGCTTTCCTTCCCAATCCGAACAAGGCTTGCAAATCAAGTTGTCTTTCTCAATCCAAATAATTACATGACTTGATTTATAGATAGAAATCGTTATCTAAGATGATCAAATTTTTAAATTTCCTTTAGAAAAAAAAAGTGAAATTGAGTTTTCTCACGTCTTAATCTTGCATACAATTTAACTTGCGATGTAATTTCTAAATAAAACCTTGGTTGAAATTAACAATAAGAGGTCTCTAGAACCTTGATTATACATGATTTTGAATTTTGTCCTCATTAATTTGTGCAACAAGAGCACACAAACAAATTCAGTTTTGTGAATTAGCTTGTGGATTTTGTTTATCAGGAAAAACTGAATTTTGAGCACCGATTGGTTTAATGCAAGAGTCTATCTGGTTAAAGAGATAAATAAAAAGAAAGGATGAATTAAAGATAGAAGCTAATTTGTAAATTAGCTTTTGTATTAATTTTTTTAAAATATACGGAAAACTAGCTGTGAGACACCCAATTTGACAATGATATTTACCGTGTTCAAGAAGTTGATTTATGCGATCTTATTACAAACATTTGTAAATAACATGCAGTTACGATGGGAGAGAAAAGATTACAAAAAAATTAAGAATAATTTTATTGTTTTGCTTTACAATACCAAGTGCAACCTGAAGTTCTTTGTGCTTCGTATCACGATAAAGCTAAAAGGAACTGCACCGGTTTGTCATTGGGCAGGAGCAAATTTACTTTATGGAGTCGTATGAGAAAAAATAAATATGCAGAAGAGAAGACTAGATTAAATATTGAAAGAACTAACGCTGACCACGGACTAGATTCTCATGAAAACACCATCCAAAACAACGAGAGTACGAACTTAAGCAAGCAGCAAGAACGTAGTCAAACAGCCAGAGGCCTACTTCAATCCGATCAAACAAGAAAGATGCGAGTAAGCACTGCAAGCTAAGCAGTGTGGCTCAAAAGAAATTTATGGAACACATTCACCGGCAGGAACGCCGGAGTTAACCTCCACGAGACCAAACGCTTGGACTTTAATTTCTATTGCCAAGCGGTGAGCTTGAGTTTCTATTCCTAATCTTCATAGTTGGCAAAACTGGCTTCTCATGGATTCTTACTTGCAGGGAGTTTACTGCCGCACAAAAGGCTGCTGCTGCCTCTCCTTGCTACTGAGGAGGCACAAGAACACCTGGAAGACTTCTTTGTTATAGTCTTGCTACAGGGACCAGATACGAAACCTCCATAACTCTTCCATGCTTTTATCCTCCGCTTACTACAAGTTGGAGCCTCTTTCTTTGCGAGATCCTCTATGCATCTGGCTTCAGATAGAGATGTGAACGACTGAGACTTTCCCTGGAAGTACTTTGACAGCCCTCTCCTGCACCCACTCACAATAATATCTCAAGTTAGAAATTGTCAAGCTTGAAAAAGATTTAAGACGAGGACTAACCTGACAGGGAGCTCAGCCATGAGAGTAGCAGACAACTCAAACAGCGGTCCTCGTGTTGAAGTGCTTGATGCTGATAGTGGCGACGTCGATGATGATGAAACAGCATGGTCTGAAAGATTGGAAGAGGAAGAGAAGGAAGAATCATCTGATTCAAAGCCTTTTCCATCCATGAGATAAGTGATTGGGTCTCAATAAGTGGAACTGAAACAGGGGAAGACAATCAAGTGACACCTGCGTGGATGGTTAAGAAATTATACAATGGTGCTGCCGGAGGAAGAATTCCGCAGGCGGCCGGGAATTAAAAAAGTGTCGGGTGATCAGTTGTATATCAAATGAAAGGCGATTGCGATAACGAATAGAATATTCCTGGACAGAACAAGAGTTATGATACTAAAGTGAAGCGAGGAGTTAAAACTCTGAAAAAGGTGGACGGAGTTTTCCATTTTTGTGGATTGGATTAAGAGTAGTAGAGGATAAGGCCAACGTCGTCATTCATTCACATCGTCTTCAGATTCAGATTGTTTGCCATCTTTTGCTGGGCCAGGACCGGTGCACTTTATGATGAACACTTGAGCTGCGGTCGAGACTTTAGTGGAGGCAGAGGAATCCGTGGGCAATGGAGCAAGGTTTATCTCGTTGGCCGTGGTTTTGTGGAGGAGATGCGCGGTGGAACTTCAAATTTATCCTGTTTTTTACAACTGTGCGCTGACAGTGATCCATGAGAAAATCTGAGTGGAAGAAATTGACGTACGTTTCATTAATTATGTTTTCCTATTAAAAAAAGAGTTGTTTATACAGATGAGTTACAAGCAAATTTAAAAACTATAATACAGTTTTGAATTCTTTTTCTTAATCTCGTCTTCTCGGTCCTTCATCTGCTCTCCATGTCTAGGCGCTAAGATCCCTCTCAAACTCGAATCAAAGATAAATCTGAAAAATTAATACATCTTTTTTATAAATAAAAATCAATTCTTATTGGACCATCCCATTCCATAATAAAATTTATTAAGAAATGGAGACGAAATGTAAAATTAATAATTTATAGCGTGAATATGAGTTGGAGCAAGACTGAGACAGACAGCATTTCTTATGCCTATCTAGACCTTCTCAAATGAAACTTCATGAAAGATAACAAAGAAGAATATAGAACTTATCACATAATTTATTTCCCCTGCTCAATCATGAGTATAGAACTGGTGAATCCATAATTTAATAAAGCATTCATATCTACAATCATACTCTTTCTTTTTTTTTTTTTTGTTGATCCAGATATCTAGGAATTTTATTTATTCCTAGCTATTTGCAGGAGGAAAGAGAGAGAGAGAGAGGCGAAGAAGAGAGAGAAGGGAAGTGAGCACGAGAGAGAGAGGGCGACGAGATGGGGAAAGGGGAAGGATGTCGTGGCAATCGTACGTTGACGAGCATCTGCTGTGCGATATGG
>JBAMHZ010000043.1:320851-335443 GCA_037177395.1 Alpinia galanga
TTAGGGTTATTGATGTCTGGTTAAAGTTATATCTCTAAAATGTTATGCCAATTTTTTAATTCCCTTTTTCTTAATTATTTCATTACTTTTCATTTATGGACTTGATTTTTTTTTGTTTGTTACCAGATGTTTATCATTTAAAATTGACAAGTTCTTCCGGAAGCTATTATGGATTTCATTGATCGATTCTAGAGCACAAGCTTTTACAAATTTTTAAAAATCTTTTCGGCCTTATTGCTTTCCTGATAGACAACGAGAAATTGAAAAAACTAATTTATTTCTCTTTTTCAGTATTTAACTTTTTGATTTTTATCTACTAAATTTTAGATATTCTAAAATAACTAAAAATATTTATTCCTCAAATAATTTCATTTGGAATGCAACTGGATCGTGTATTAAAGATTACAAATACAGATACAAATACAATAAACTATCAAGTCTCCAACAGGAGTTGCTGTGAAAAATCTGTGTTAAATATATTTTCATTATTTATGTGACTTTAGTGTTCTCCATCTGGGTGATGAATAACGAAGGGGACATGGTAAATTTATTTCCGCGTGCCGTTAGGTTTGGATCTCCGGCGACCAGATAGCGGGCGAGCGAAAGGCGATATGGAGGCGATGAAGTCGGCGCCGGCTCCGGCGCCGGCGAGGAGTCGCCACCCTTTCCCATGGCTGAATCTTATGGTGACCGAACCATTCTATCTCCTTCACGTCCTCCTCTTTTGCTCTTACTTCGCTGCTCGCAGTTCCGCTGCCCAAAGCCTCCCCTCGGATCTGACCAATCATCTTATCCATCGGGTAGCTTTACTATGTTGATTTTTCGTGCTTCTTCTTTGGTTTTTCTTCTCTATAAATTGGGACATCATGAAGGTTACTATTTACTGCATTTTACCTCTGTTTTGTTTGTTTACTTTGGGGGGAGGGGGGTTTGGATCCACAGGAGATTCAGGCGTTTCTTGCGTTTTTGGTGCTGCTGGTGGTGAAGGTATGATACCATCCGACTTATCATTGTTTCGCTTGCCGGGAAATTAACTTTTCTTGGACATAGTTGAGTTTAAAGCAAGCTAAGCTGGTGATTGCTTGTAGAAAAGTTTTCTGTTCAATGATTTTTTTTTCTTTTATTATTGGAATAAACAAAATTGCATAAGCCTTCGTGGTATGTCACGGTTCATGCCCTCCTGCTTTGTATAATGAAATAGACTCAGCGAAGGTGGACTTCAAATGCAAGTTGCTAAAATATCTTCAGTCAAATTTTAGCCATTATATTGCACCTATTTTTATTTATTTATCTTGTGGCTGATCTCAATAGTTTGAAGTTGGGCGTCTCAATGATGATGTTCTTTTTGGCTTAGGGAACTCGTAAGCAGTGTTAGAAGTCTCAAAGATTTCTAACTCAGAATCCTTTCTCGTGACTTTCTTCTGATCACCCATTCTTAAATTTTTTAGAATCCTTGTCAATTCTCCTCCATTAAGTAATTCGGCATTGGAACACCAAGGCATTTGGACAATTGAGAAACGTTCCTGTCTCTAGACAATCAGTTCTTCATGTTGAAATTTATGAAAGCTAAAGTAGTGACTGTTGATGCAAAATTTGTTCTAGATATAGATGGGAAGTTTAGCGCTGAGTTATTTTCCAATTGAGAGCAACTTTGACTATTTGTTGATATACTTGGCTACTGATTTAGATAAACATATTTCAAACAGGTGGTGAGGGAGGAAACCTGGGAAGCATTTGTCGCTGATAGTTTACTGTATGCTAAGGTAGGTGAATCTACTTTTACCAATTTGAATATTAAGTATATTTAATTCTGGTTGCAGCATTGAGTCCCTAGTATTATGATACTTAATTGAAAAATTACAAACTGACAATTTCCCAAAATTTAATATCTGCTAAAAAGTCTGTACTCTGTTTCCATTTTCAGCACATATTCTGTCATCTTGCTTTCATAAAAAAAAAATTCTAACATTCTTGATTGCATTTTGCTTCAGGCATTCCTATTTGCAATTGCCTTAGTAATCAACTATAACTTGGCCCTATGCTACTTGATGGCTTTTCTAGGTAACTGCACTTCATTTTATTTATTTATAGCTACAAGTTTATGAATTTTGATATATAAGCTAGTAGACATGAAAAAGAAAGGGCAATAAAGCCATATGATTATGCTTAGTCATGAGCTATGTTTTTGCTCAGTTTCTATTTTTGGTTGATTTCAGCAACTGGAAAGTTATATAGTGTTAACTTGGTTAAAAATTATTAGGGCTTAGTTTTTATTATATGACCTTACTTGTAGCTTTAACAGATGTGGAATGTCACATTTCTTTACGTGAAAATTTTACTTGTTTCCCTCATATTTGGATTTATCTTTGCAGTAATATTTGTTATTGCTCAGCAACCACCGTATGATGACCTAGGTATAACTTTCTCTTTTACACTATATTCTCCCAATCACTATACTGCATTAGATTCATGTCCAAGCCAATTATTATCTTTTATAGTTTTCTTGAAATGGAGAATATATGCTATGAAAACCTTTGGTAATACATGAAATACTTGTTTCGTTGAATGTTTGCTTATGCTGCTTCATTATTGTACTTATCAATATATTAGCTTAACACTTCAAACTTTTTGTCATTCTCACTTATGGCAATTGCTAGCATAATTGAGAGATAAGATTCATGTAGCCACCACAAATAATATGCTGAACATGCTTTGAAGCTGCCACCGCCATGTTAACCAGAACATAGTGGAATAAATTTGGTAGACACAGAATCAAAGGGTATGCATCATACTACCATTTTCCTTTGAAGAGTAATTGATATACCACTTATCCAAAATGCTTAATCCCTCAAGAGAACGCACAATTCATATAGATTGACTTTTTTCAATGTTCACTACTTTTTCCAAACATAAAACGGAACCAAACAAAAAAAGAAACTGTTACTTAGTTTCTGTATAATAAAATTTTGACTTTGTATTGAATACCCCTATTTATGGTTTTGGCTTCCTCTCACTGTCATGATAGACTAAGTTTAAAATTTGGACTAACTTTGGAATGGGCCCAAGTTTTCTGTTTATGTTTTTTACATTATACACAACAATCTAAGGTAAAAACTTCTAGATGTTCTCAGCGTGGCTATGATACAAAATGTGTTGAGTCTAATGTGTGAGTTTGTGGGGTACCTAGAAGAGGGAGAAGTACATTCACAGGAAAACTAGATGTTGATAAAATTATGAACACACCGTGTTCAGCATAAAGTGCAGAAGTTCAAAGGATTTGAATAGCAAGACGAGCAATTGGAGAAGGCGACAATAACACTTCATAAATTTAGATTGAACTCTTGATTTAACTGAAGAAATTGTTTTTCACAACCTCACTAAACTAATGGTGAATGGTAACTTTCAGATTCAGACCTTTATGTGGTTACTAATCCAAGCTGCGTAGCACATTTGCTTGTTTTTACTAGTTACACTAATGCTTAGCTATGTGAAATTAGTCAAGAAAATGTTAGATAAAATATCTTCAGAGCTATTTGGGTTTATAGAAGTGTTACTAGTCATATCCTTGAGCTGATACAAATACATAAGTACCTGAGGATCTTCAAGTTTGACTCTATGTTCTGTTACTTAGGCGTCAATTATTTTTCAACAATAGCTGAAGTTTTCTTTTTGCGAGTTTCAGGTGATTGCAGTCAATTAACCCCTTTGCAATTAGAAAGCTTGTTGACTGAAGGAAACACCTCAAGATTTTGGCTGGTTAGTTTAGCATTATTATTTTGGAAACTTTTGTTTTACATTGTCAGCTTAAGTACATGAACAGTTTGAGTTCCTTGACTGGAAATCATTTATTGATTATATCTGCTTTAGCACTTGAAAATTCATTAAACTCTTCTTTAACTTGATTTTCTTGCGGTTACAAAATTTGCATTGATAATTGAACAGGTTGAGTTTCGGGCTTTGTGTTCTTCAAGATATGTGTGTAACAGTCGTATTTTCCCGGATCTCTCAGTAATGTGAGTTCTTTATGCTGTAATGCCAGAAAAGCTTTTGTGTATCTTTTTGCAACAATTTCACTTATTACAATGGAAAATTTGGAGAAGTGTGTTTTTGTTTGTTCCTCAGTTAATCAGGCTTCATTATGGCATAGTGCATTTCAAGGATAGTTCTCTATGCAATTTCATCCAAAGTTGTTTCTCTAATGCCTTGATTTCTTTGGTAGTTAGTTAAACCGTAGTTAAAGATTCACCTAGCTATGGAAATATATAACTTCTGAAGTTTATTGTTATATGTCTTCCCTTCTTGATGTATTTCTTTCGTACATATCTGGCAGTTACTCAAATAAAAATATTTCTTTTGGAATAGTGGATATTGGGCACTTTCCAAATGCTGCAGATAAATTTGGGATATCTTTGCCTGGTAATGATTTCCAGATGCTTTATCAGAAATTGTTTTATGATCAATTGAATTCTTTGACACCTACAAGGATGCTATCTTCTTATGCCCTTTTAGAGCAATGATTTTTTTTTTTTGTTTAATTGATATTTTATTAGTTCTTTCTTGTTTGGTAATACAGGTCATATCCCAACTTATATTTTGTTTGAAAATGCCGTTGAAATTGCTAGACTGCCAGAAATTGGTTATGCAGACATTTCTCTTCCAAAAATTTCAAAGGTATTCTTCTCTTATTACAACTAGTCATTTTGGTATTTCATAATTATCTAAAATACAAAATTAGTAAACAATATAATTTCTAGCTCTAAGAGAGAAATACCTTTTTAAAATAAAACTTACCAATCCTCCAGTCCGTCTCAGATTGATTGTTCAGTGTTGGAATACATCATTTGCTGAAATACGACAACTAAAGAGTTCTTGGTGTATTAACATGTGCATGGTTGAGCTATGAGAATTTTAGGCTTCATGAGAAATTAGAATTCACAACTAAAATTTTAGTATTTGATTTTTAACTTAAAAATTATTTTTGACTAACATGGGAATTACCAATGCAACTTCTTGACTTTCTGACCATTCAACATGGGGCATTTCTAATACCCTGACTTTGCAATCAATTCACAGTACACGGCTACAAGAGCAAGCCTCTCAAATAGTGCTTAAGCTACTTTACGAACGTTAAACATTGGGAAGAGTCAGTATTGGGAATATGTTAGATGCATCAAACATGCTTATTTTAGTAATTAGAAATGTTTAGTGTAGTTTGAGAAATATCTTAAGGAGCTTAAGTTGGTAAGAATCTTTGCAATAGAGTCTGTGTCTATTTCATGCTGAATTTCTTACAATAATTCTTCAAGCAAACAATCTGTAAAACCTTTACAACGTTGTATGGTGACAATCCGCCTAACCCTCTTGATTAGACTCTTTTTTGCCACAAATTTTTGTGGTGATGTCAACAAACAAGCAAATAAGAAAATTCATATGTAAATTACATAAAACATCATGAAAGGAAATGAAATGTATAGAGACGTTATCAACAAACACTACAAGCATATTGCTTTCAAAGTGGATATAATTTGGATTCATCTTCGCAAAGAAAGCTTTCCTTGAGGTTGTCATAGCAAACTCAGCTTTGAGTGTATCTGCTATTCATAGTTGTTCAAGAATCACTGAAAATATTTATAAGATTGAATGAACTTTTGGAAGAATATTATGCCTTACTATAGAAAAGATGAAAGGGTGATTTTCATAATGCCTTTGCCTGAGATTTAGTTAATGTCAATGTGTCCCAATGTCTTCATTTTGTTGTTAAAATTGCTGCTCCCATCTCTCCCTCCCCTTCTTCTCTATTAACAAATAAATGATTTTGGTGATAAAGGGTAAATGGGTATTTTGACAATAAAGTAGAACTTTAAGGCATTTTGATATTAATCAAACCTAGGGGGTATTTTGAAAAGCTAGTAAACATTACAAGGCATTTTGGAAATTACCCAAGTTGAAATGCAATTTGTGAATGGCTTATTTTCAAGCTAAGAAGTATGATGCAGAAGCTCTAAATGTGACTTTTTGACCATCCAACACATGATCCTTCTAATTGCTCCACTCTGCAATCTATTTTAGCGTATAGTTCAATATGACAATTAGAGCAACCCCTAGGATAGCACTGTCATAGTACTTCATGATAGTTAAACAATGGAAAGTCACCTTGGATAATACGTTTGTAACATGTAGGCATTCCTTTTTTTGGTTCTTGGACATTTTTATTTTACTCGTAGTTACTTGTTTCCATGCGCATTAATTTTACGAGGCCATTACTTTTTCCCCATTACTTTATAAGTTTGTTTGAGTTTATAAAAGTTCCATTGTATATCCTTTAAGTCATCATTGTTTTAGTAAATTAATTAGCTTATGTTTTTATGAGATGAATTTTTTTTTCATGTTTGTTGAGGAGGATGAAAGATTGATTCATTCTCATGCTTTTGAATTCATAGCTACCCCTTTCTCTCTGCTCAGTGGAATTCGTGTAAGAAAGATTTTTCTTGGTGTGGTGAGACTATTTAGTGTAGCATTGGCTACTAAACTATAACTCGTCCTTCATCTTAAATGATGTAGCTAAACTCTTGTTCTAACTATCACCAATACTATCTATTCAACCCCTAAACAACTGGAAGACTGATCAAATCTTAATGTGTCAGAGATAATTAACTTGCTTTTGGTTATGCCTTGCATCGATTTTATACTGTCCCTCCAAATGAATGAGGTTATATATGTACACATCGTGCTGTAAAATAAAGATTTTAATTGACTAAGTTCCATAAAGCCCATGCAGCAATTTTCTTGTGTTTCCAATTGCTGAAGTTTCTTTGTCAAAAATTTTGAGCTTGATAGACGACTTATTGGATGCATCTTTGGTTAGCTTGCCCTGAAACTGATGTGATTACCTGTGTCTTAACCCATCCCAACTGGAAGACTGATAAATCTGAATGTCTTTCTTTTAGTCATGCCTTGTCTTATCATCACCAGTGTCTTAACCCACCCCAACTGGAAGACTGATAAATCTGAATGTCTTAGAGATAGTTAAAGTTTCTTTTAGTTATGCCTTGTGTCTATTTTATCCTCTTCCTGAAATCGAATTGGTTTAGATTTACACATTGTACTGCAAAACATTAAAGACTAATTAATCGATGAGGTTTCATAAAGCTGATGCAGGAAATTTCTTGTTTTTATTGCAGAAGCTTCTTTGTCAAAATTTTGAGCTTGATAGACGACTTATTGAGTACATCACCAGTTAGCTTCTTACGAAACTGATCCTGAAACTAGTTTTTATTTTTTATTTTTGTTCATTTTAGTTGGTATTTTCTGGTGTTGCCTACTCGTTAAAATTATCTCAAGTGAGCTGCTGGTACGAGTATCTATTATTTCTTTACCCGATTATGGATTGTAATGTGAGTCTTTTTTTCCCTTTAATTTTCGTACCAAACCCAATGCTGAGATATTTTTTATAAAGATACAATTTATTCATATTATTTAAGCAGTTCTGGCACTTGTTTACAAATATATAGATATTCAGACCTAACACAGTCAGCTGTTCTATAACTTGTTTGAAGGACATTGCTATTTTAGTCTTCTTTAGTGGGTGCACTGTCTTTAAAAATTTCACCGCCTTACTTTTTCTCAGAAATAAAGCAATTATCTTTAGGTAAAGCAATAACATAAGAATGGAATAGAAATATATATTCGTTAGTTTTTTTTTATGGAATAACAATTTCAACATATGAAAGTAAGTATTCTCGAGATTTATAAAAAGAATAGCCAAGAGAAAATAATAATTCTGTCAAAATCAAAATCCATATTCATTTTATACATTGCAACTGAATGATTATTAAGTCATTTGGAATATCTATTCTCGAACATATGAATAACTTTTCCCTAATTTGTTTTGGGAAAAATGCATTTCGTAAAAGCATTTTCAAGAGCAGGTGCGTTATTCAAACATAATTTAGCGTGATGAATTCTCATTCAGACTTGCTTTGTTAGGTACATCTCTAATTTATGGTGTTTGATAAATTTAATTAATTATCTACTTTCTGCAATGATAATTTATAACTGATAAAGTATGTCCTTTAGTTACATTTCAGAGTTTTGCAAATTACAGTACAATTTGGATGGCATAGTTATGCTGACCGTTATTATAACCAATAAAGCTTTCATCAATATCTGTTTTTACGAACACAAATCTCTCTTTTTTATTTTTTATTTTTTTGCTCAATTCTATGATAACTCTTATGATTTCATTTATTTCAATAGTGACTTGAGATAATCTATCTGCAAATTTAACCATGAAAGTAGCAGCAATGAAGCGATAAAATTATGTTCTCGACATTTTAGCCTCCTAGATCCTGCTTTCTTAAATCATCAATTATATTATCCAAATAAGCTAGGCAAATATATTTTGCTAGATTCTATAATGTGCCAGATGTTTATTTATGATTTTGCATATTTTAATTGAAGAAATCTTCTCATTTGATATTGGTATTAACAAACAAACAAACAGACAGACAGACAAAATCGATTCCTAGCATACTACAAAATTTGAATTACAATGCTCTCACACTTGGAAGGCTGGATTCAATTCGCCAACAACTAGATTTTGACAACTCCCACAGTAGTATAGAAGTGGTCTCACATACTGATGCAATTGGGAACACCTTTGACGTACTCGATAAAAAATAAATTAGGTAACGCCGAATCAATTCTTGGCTCAAAGGGCCTACACATGCCCTTATCACTGAACCAAACTTTGACCTGTCAATATCATTTTGCAATAAATTTACCCAAACTGTAGGTCATATTGACATGTTCCCTGACTGCCAGAAAATGTCAGTCACAGAAGGCTAAATCTTATAGCTAAGATTACTTGAAAACTCAAGTCTAATGGTACTCTTTAGATGTATATATCAGAAAAAGATCCATAAAATATGAAAGTTAACTTTAATTCAATATCCCGCAGTATTTGCGTTTCTCTGAAACTTGTTTTGTAATGGCTGGCTCCTGTCTCCTGATGGATGCCTATCATTAAAGAATTAAAGCATGCCATTTGAAGATGTGCATCAGTCCGGTCACTTAACTTTTCTGTTTCTTTCTTTGAGACTTAGAAAATGCATCTGTGAATACTTCGAAATCTTTTTTTTTACTCCAAAGCGCTTGCGTAAGCATAGTCCACAACTAGGAATTGGATTGTTTTAGATGAAACTTTCTTTAGTTTGGTGGGCAACAAGGATCTGATGCTCAATTAATGTGTTTCCATCAGGAATAGGCATATTATCTATTTATGATTCTGTTTTCGCCTACTTTTGTTTTCATGTTATTTAAATTTTGTTTACTTTTGCACAAGATGAAGTAAAATGGCCGTATTTTTGGCGAGTTTGTTGAAAATATATACTCCTGACATTATATGCACAACGACAACAACTTTAAAAAAAAAAAAAATCTGTCTTGCAACTCATCAATTTTCTTATGCTCATTGTTCTTCCTTCAAATCGAGTTAACTAATGGATTTGGCATTTCCTACTCATCTAGGAATCAGTGAGCCTCATGGTAAACTGGCTACAGCTTTAAATGGCCTTTATGTGGCCACCAGCTCCTCGTGTCTCCATCATGAGGATATGGCCCCATGGCAAGTTGATGAGGTCCGTCAGTGCAAAACCCGGCGCAGGTTGTCCCAGAAGAGATTTCTGACATAACTACATTTTACATCGACGTAAAAAATGGCATTGGTTTATATCAACAAAAGAGCATTTTTCTCTTCTTTGGTTTTATTAAATATTAAAAAAGTGTTCCTTTTGTTTTATTACCAAAAGTGTATGCTTTTTTAATAAATATTAAAAGGATGTTTCTTTTTTATTTATTGTCGAAAATGCATCTTCGCTCTAGTTTACTATAGCGTACAGTGTTTTTATTTAACAGCATTAATCAGTACCTTTAGATATGATAGAAAAATAATATTATAATTGTCAAATAATCTTGAGATCATTTAGCCATGGCCAAAATCATTACGTTTTTTTTTATATTCCACTTATTCTTAAAACAAAAACAATTAATTTGTTTATATCTTTACAGAATTTAACATCTTTATATAATTTTGTTCTCTATTTTCGTTAAAAATTTAAAATTTATATTTCAAATTTTTAATTCATGTAATAGTGAATGAGCCGTCATATCATCGCATTGTTTAATTTTATATTATATTTTATTATATACTATAAGATCGTTTTTGTTTAACCGCACGTTAATTACGCGTTTTAAGCTGGTTAGTGACTGGTTTAATTTTTTAGTCGAGATGGACGATACATTTGGAAATTTTATTAATTGGATACAATGTTTTTTTTTTATTAGAAATTAAAAAGGGAACTCTATCCTTCTCATCTCTTGTATCATGTTTAGGGGAAAAAAATTGCTCTTTTTTATTTTTCTAAAAGAATTCATAAACGCCTGCGCAGGATTTAAAGTGCATGCATTTCAGTCATACAGAAGTTGCAGATCTCTCCTCCCCCAGTCAAGTGCCACGTCTTCCCAAAATAGGTGAAAATTTATGATATGAAACTAGACACAAGTTCTTGCTGCTTAACTTTCAGCAAATTAGTCATGCATGGCTACTTCTCGTCCTGCCAAAGATAATTAATGAAATATCTGAATTTTCTTTTATAGCTTTGTTTTTGCAGTGTAATCCAAAAGACCAAGCTTGGCTCATTCATTATGTGAGGTACAAGTAGAAATGCAGAATGAAAATTTTGTAATATGTTTTAATTAATTGTTTGCTTCAAATTTCGTATAAACTGTTGTATTCAAGTCGATTCCTGAAGTTCATAATCTCTACAACTTTAGTTATCAATGCCATATCAAGAGAAATTAGAAGGACAAAAAAAGAGGAGGTTTTTTTTTCTTGAAGAAATAGTTGAAGATCACTCATTCTCATGCTCGTAGATTGGAAATTAAGATCAAATCATACAATTGAAGCTGAAGAAGAGCAGTAATTGAGCATTAGACCTAGGAATTCTGCTTCTCTAAGTAGCAGAGCGAGGGGTGGCAAGGGATAACTCAGAGGAGACGACCTTTGGTGACGTCACCGGGAACAACGGCAGCAACCGGGGCGGCTCCATATCGGGGGTGGCCCCGGGCGACGGGTGCAGGTAGAACCCTTTTCCAGCGATGGCCCGGTCCTCTGCCCACTTAGCTGCCTCGGACCTCGGGTGTGGCGGAGGCCGGTTGAAGGGATCCGGGATCAGGGGCGTCACCGGACTAAGAACCAAGGAGGGGAAATCCAGCATGCTGGGCGACAGGAGATCCGGCCTCTTCCGGGGAGAGAATCCAGCGGCGCCGCCAGGGGAATTGGGACTGGAGCACAGAAATGCCGGCATCAGAGGGCTCAGCATCTTCAGGTTCTTGAGGCTGTTCCTCCGCTCGTAGAGCTTGAAAGAAGGTTTTTTGGGGCCGGTGGCCTTGGCCGCCGTAGCTTGGGGCTGCCCCTTCCCGGCCGCCGCCGCGGCAGTCTCGGCGGAGCCCGTGAGCATCTGCACCACCTTCTTGAAGGAGGAGCTGTCTGCCTGGACGAAGGTCGTCGGATACGGCGTCGCCTCGCAGGCTTTGGGCGTCAGCGGGGTCGGAGAGACCTGCGACGGAGCAGCGGCCACCGCTCCATCGGCACAGCTGTAGGCGCTGCTACTGCTACCGAATTCTTCCTTTTCCATTGTATCCAGTGGAAGGACAAAAGCCCTTCTAATACGGAAAACAAGAAAGGCAAAAAAAATGAAGCTTTGCACTGAGAGAGGTGGAAGCTGGCAAAAGGCAGCAGCAGCAGCAGCAGTGAGCAGACGAACAGGGAAAGAGAGAATGGCTCGAGGGAGGCAATAAAGATACAATTTTTTCTCTTTTCTTTTTGAAAACAAAGTCATAACCTTTTTTTTTTTTGATAGAAAAAAACTAATTTGCTTTCTTTATTTTTTATTCATGGCACGACGATAAAGAAGCCAAGGTTTTGTTCCTTGTTCCTATTCTGACTTCGAATCCCCATTGCTCACGATCTAAGGATGGAAGGAGCTTTTCTTTTGGAAGAGCAGCCAGTATGGTCACATAAATTATCCAATTTTATGGCACAACAAATCATCTACTCGAGCAGCACTATGTGCCACAACTACTGCACTGTCTGTTCCTTAATGCCATCTGCTTTGAATTTGAAAAGTGTACTTTTTTTTTTTAGGCGAGGAAAGGAGCAGGAAATCGGAGTGGAGCACCCAATTCTCATGTAATTAATGGCCATTTTACTCTCTCTCTCTCTCTGTGGGACCATGAATTCGATCAAGAACCTGCATACAACTTAGTCTACCACTTACTGAGTGTTCATTATTCCATTGTTCTCTATATATATTTAGATATCCGTAACGCGTGAAACTTTCCGTCGAACAACACTTCACAGTTAGGCGGAAGACACGGTAAGCATGATCTTTTAGATTTTACTTATTTTGACTTTGTTTGTGGGGCTGTAGCGTGTGTGTATATATATATGTCATCATCTTGTTGCCTCTTCGAATGAAACATGATCGGTAGGTATTACATGCACATTAGACTGAGCGGCTAATTTGTTTGTACGTACGTAGATTCATGCACGTACGCCTTCCGTTCGTGTTCAATATTTCCCCTCTCTCCTTTTGATTTATTTTCATGTGGAGTTGGCAGTTTGCTCAGGTAAAGGTGTGCATCTCTTGTGACTTGCAAGCGCACACATATATCTTATACATTATATATAGATAGATTGGCTGTTTGTAGATTTATTAATCTCCTGAGTAATTAAATAACAAAACCAAAAAAAAAAAAAAAAAAAAACAGAAAAAGAAAAGGAAACTTAATCTAGGAACGAACCCTAGCTATTAGGTGGATCGCACTCATTGCGACACAAAATGGGCGGAGAGGGTTTTGCGCTTTGCAAATCACTTGCTCACCCTTTTGTTTTGTATCTTATTGATGCCTCCCTTTTGCTTTATAGCTTTCAGTTAAAGAAATATGGAGATTATTATTATTATTATTTTTCCTTTCTTTTTCTAAAAGAAATGGATAGAGTGGCCGAATCTAAGGTAGGCTGTCTTGTTAGTGGAAGGACAACAAACATACTCATAATTATTCTTAGATAAAGATTAATCTTTATTTTCTAGCCCCTATTTGCATGCCTAGAGCTTGATCGTTTATATCAACCCAATTTAAAAGGGGAAAAGAATAGTGATCAGGCTTGGTCAGACCAGGAGGGGTACGTAATTCAAATGATCCTAATTAATAATTGGACAAATCTAAATTGATCACTTATAATTGGAGAATTATGGAGCTTAACAAGGTCAATTATATATAATCCATATGGATGATGAAACCCTCTCATGATGAGCATCAATGTCTTGGTTCAAGGAAGTCTTTGCAACCGTACCGTCTCTTTGCGTCTAATGTGACTGGTTCATGTTTAATAAAGGATAGAAATGCTTAATTCCTCGCATATATGCATGTACAACATGGCTTCAATATGTCGATAACCAAATAAAAAGATATGCTGGACCTATAAAACACTGCAGATTGTCCACCTAAAATGATATGAATGTCAAATGCTCATTACTTAACAAATAACTTTTGCTCTTTTCATGCACAAGCACATTCACATTCAGTTGGATTTAGATTGATTTAAACATTGGAGTCCTTGCATGCATTGAGATTCTTTCAACTTTATAATTAGAAGGAAACCCCTAATCCTGCTCATATTGAGCCTTTCTCTTTTCAAGTGTGCATTAATTGATCGAGCAGTTCCTCCTGAGCTGCTTTCCCATATAGCTACTAAAGCTAGCTGAATCGACTTTGCATTCTAAGAGTTAACATTGGCTCTAAAAGGAGCGAGGGAAGCATTAACAACATGATAAATACTACTGTCTCTAAGTGTATACATATCTATAAAATAAAGTAAATTTTACATAACCATATATACTACTATGTATACGCGTATGTCTATAAAATAAGCAACTATACTTAAATAAATATTAACTATATGTGCCTTCTTGATTTTGTTTTAATTTTGGATGACCATTCCTAATTTCAGATAATATCATTTTTTTTATATAATCAAGTTGTTTAAATTTTGTCTGATTAATTTCAGAGATAGATGTTATTCTCTTTTGATTTATCCATTGGATACATTCAAGTGTCTCCATGAGAGGGCCTTGTGGTTAGTACAGCAATAGAGTTGCATAATAGAGCAAGAGTCAATCCCTGAGGGCTACAAGTCTTTTTGGAGTGTCTGCCCTCCTACTGCATGCGTTAGCCCTTGATTGGGCACAAAGTACTCATCGTGATTTACCTCCTTTATGTTGACTGTGGGACTGGTTGACGAGAGCGCTGAGGGCGAGCGAATCATCTTTTGCACAATAAATACATTCAAGTACAATTTATACATACTCAGCGCCATTCGCCTGAGTATAAATTGGATACATTCAAAATATTCATCTCATTTGAGACTCGAACACTGTTTCTTTTATTGTCCTTCTGAGTTTTTTTTACTATTGCACCATGCTCATGGGGCTAAGAACACATCTTTTTTTTTTGTTTATTTGTTTGTGT
>JBAMHZ010000043.1:349261-368924 GCA_037177395.1 Alpinia galanga
CTATTGTTTCATAATTATTCATTAAAATTACTATGCATCTTAAGTTTATAATATTCGTTACTCGTCAAACCTCTATATCACCACAATGAAAAACTTCACTATCAAAGAGGTAGATACGAGATTTAAACTTTTAGAAAATGAGCTTAAAATCTACAGATTTAGAGCAAAAGACCTAGAACGGTTCAATGGTCAAAAGACATGAGTCCCAAGCCCACAGATCACATATTACACATAGCTCAATAATCACCCGCACATCATCTATATTAGAACTATTAATTAATCATCGATAAAGTAGATAACTTTTAAGATACCCAAACTCGACCTAGGTTTATACCTAAATCAAAATTTGAAATTAGACCAGGAAAAAATACTACCCACCGAGTCAAACTAGATGTCCCTAATGTTAATAGTCAGCTAGACCAAAATGTATTCCTCGATAAGATTATTGAGATTGAGGATTACTTTGACTAATACAGTATGACCGAAATTGAACAAGTACAATTTGTTAAATCCAAACTCGTAGACTCAATAAAGAAATATGTGCTCAATACCTCGCAAAGAGAGAAAAACTAATCATACATTTGGTAAAGATGAAACAGATTCTAAGTAGAAAATATGTTCTATTATACTTCAGTGAACAATACTACACTATGTTAAGCAATCTAAAACAATTAAACATTAACATAAACAAATATATAAGAAAATTTAAAAATTTATGAATGCATTATAATCCTAATTTAGACCCTAATCAAATTCTAATCTACTTCATTGATAGATTGAGACTTGAAATTCAAAGACAGCTAAAATTATTTACTCTAACCTCGATTAAAGAGGCTTGCTAAAAAGCTAAAGAGATTGAGTGTTTTATGAAACTCCTTTATGTGCATCTATTAGGCCTCTCAACCAATAACAATCAATAACAATCCTACTTATAAAGTGTCATCACAATCTAGCAAGCTCTCTAGCCCAACTCATTTTGGATCTGTCATCAAGCGAATAGAGACAAATACACAAGCCATTAGGAAAATGAAAAGCCTAATGTTTAATATTTTAATTGTTATGACAAAAGTCATATAATATTCGAATGTCCACATAGACAAAGTTGATCCTCTTAACAAACCATAAAAATGAAAAAAATCAAAGACCAGATCAATAGGACTAATGTAATCCGTTGCATCTTTTCAATGCTTGTGTTAGATGACACATGGAAATACACTAATATTTTTGACACATGTAAAATGTCAAAGTAAATTTTGAAAAATCTTGATTGACATTGGGAGTTGTGTGAACATAGATTCCACACAATTTCTTTCTAGGATTCATGTCACCCTAAAACCAACCCTCATCTCCTATAAAGTGAGATGGATAAATCAATTACTTTCCTTCCAATTACACAACGGTGTTTGATTCCAATAGAAATAGACTCATATAAAGATAATATATGGTGTGATATTCTTCTTTATGAATGTAGCTTATGTCATCCTTAGTTGACCTTGGTTTTATACCTACTATTTTAAATACAATGGCAAAAAAATCAAGATGTACCTAGCCAAACCTAACAAACCAAAGCCCAAACCTACCCTGCTCACCAAAGCAACCCAACCCTTGAGACAATCTCATCATCTTCTCACACATTACACATTTAAAAAGAAGATAGTACCCTTAGTAACCCATAACATTAAATCAGGCCCTATAAACTTGAGAGCATAACTTGTACAAAGTTAACTTACAAACACCCACATATGTGCATGACCGACCGCACTAAGGATCCAATCTTAAGATCTCAATTGGCTAACCTGCCATTAGCCGAATCCACTCATAACAATTAGATAAACCAATATACCGATTATAGTGCATTTGAAATTATGTATAGGTCAAAAACTCATTATCCTGTTAACTTGTCTCTCTTACCTACCACTTCTTATTATGTTATAAATCAATAGAGAGTTTTCTAAGTGCAATAGAGAGATCCATGTTGATATTAGGTGAAAGATTGCATCAAGTAATGAGGATTATAAATTTCAAGGCAATACACATCATAAATTTAAGAAATATAATGTGGGGGACTATGTCCTTATTCGTATTCACCCCAAGTACTTACCTAAAAAATCCTCAAAAAAGCTTCATAACCCTTCTTTTGCTCCTTTTCAAATTATGAAAAAAAAATAATAATAATGCATATGTTGTTAATTTGCCTGCTTATTTAAATATTAATTCAATTTTCAATATCGAGAATTTACTATCATATTGGGGAACATTCAAGTTTTACTCTTTGTTTGTTGAATTTCTTATGGGTCACATACCACTAGTGTTGACTCTTACATTCTCATTGGTGACACAACATTCTCATTCTACTAGCTTGAGTTTTCAAAGAAATTGTTCCATACACTCAAAAAAAGATGATCCAAAATGAAAAATCAACAACTCGCCAAAAGTCAAATTATCCTCAATGGAGGATAATAATGCAAATAAAGACCTATATTGACATTAAAAAGATAATGATTAAAGGAAAAAACCAACAACTATTCGATTTATCTAAAAAGACAACTCTACTTTATAACTATTCTACCTTCCCACTCAATAAAATAAGTAAACATATCGACATCAAAAAGACAATGTTTGAACAAGTAAACTAGCAACGGTCTAATTCAACCAAAAAGGCACTTCTATTTTATAACTGCTCCACGTTCCTATTTAATGTAACCAAGTTTCTCTTTGGTTGAGAAACATAACACACTCAAGAATTTATTTTTATTAAAAATTATCTAAGTCGTTAATTTTTGTAATTAGTTAAAACTTTAAAAAAAAGTTTTTTAGTTTTTCTAGAAAAGTCTGTTAGGTTTTATTAAAAAACTAAGGTTTTATTAGAAAAATTTGCTATTTATAAAAAATAAATTGTATCATCAAACTATAAAAAGAGGTTAGGCTGTTGTTAAAATTCTTCTCTACGTTTGATGATACAATTTATTTTGAGTTAAAATTCTTCTCAAAATTTGTATTAACTTCCTTTGCTCATAAGATAATAAGGAGCTCATAACTTGAACTAGGATCAAAACTATTGTGATTCTTTGATAGAAGCTGTCGCATAATCACATTTCTCTACCATTAAAATCTTTTGCACATCTACTCATCAATAACTTTATCTCCATGTCTTTTCACCCAATTCACTATTAGCATGAAGTTTGTAAAATAGTTCATCTTTTCCTTTCCTTTCCTATTTTAGATTCTTTAAATCTCTTCCTAAAGACTGAAATATGATTTTTCAAAATTTGTAATTTCTTTTAAACTCTTCTTGTAGTATGCTCCACTATGCTTTGTGCCTCCGTCGATATTATTCTCTCTCTCTCATAAATCTACAAAACTTTTCATCCATAACAACTTGTTGGGTTAGGTTAATTAGGGCTCTAGCATCACATGATGGATATCCAAAAAAGTTCTTTAATACAAGTGAACAACGTCACTCAGATATGTATTCTAACTTGGCTCCTCATCTCTTAAATTCGCTATTCTCCAAGTCATTAAAACTATATTGCAGCATAATTTCCATTTTTATCTTCCAAACATCATAATTGTCATCATAATTAAAGGAACAAAATGACTAGATAAAAATGACGAAGCCCATCATTTTCTTTATGTATAGTAGTTTAGATCAAATCATATAGGATAACATAGGGATGGCATATACACCAAATGTCCAAGCTTGAGATGGGTGAGATAAAGCTATGCATCTTGTACTAAAATGAAGCAAGGCCAACTCTACTAGAATAATTGACACCTCGATATTTCAGTTTAACTAGTCACCCTATCTCAAAAGCCGATTGAATACCACTAATAGAAGATTAAGAGAGACTGAATGACTAATTTAATTATGAAAGCCTAAGTTGAGAATATGCAGAGGGCTTATCGAGTGGCTATGGCTGTTGTCCTCAATTTTTTCAATTATTACCTACTGAGTGGAGGTCCATAATAGACCTCCTTTGTGCTTACACTCACAACATTGCCAGCTTAATTAGCAAGTTGGTTACTTCAAATGTAGTATTTTCTAGATATGAAGATGGATTAATCTACGATTACCATTTACACTCGAGAGATATAATCAACTCAGATAAATTACATCTATATAATCCTTTTAAGTGGAAAATGTGACAATGCTCACAAAAAGCAAGGCATTTCGCACCCGTTAAAAATTTATCCCAAGACCTCATGTGGTAAGCACACATACAGCTGCCAACCCGTGGGAGCTACATAATCCTTTATGAAGAGGTGTAAACGAGGATTATTACCTTGGAGAGAGAATCAATCAAGGTGCCAAAATTTTCCATGTACAATCATGTTTATTTTTAGAAACTATGATCTCCAAATGGAACTTTTAGCCTAAGTTAATTGTCGAGAACAACTTTCTTTGTGTATATCTCATGCAAATTAAAGTTAACTACAGAATCAACAATTTGCAAAAACTAAGAATAGGGTCAAATCCGTTGCCGTGTACCAGGACCACACCATTAATTAGTACTAAGCCCTGAGCTCAAAGCTCTCTGAAAAATAGATACCGTTATTGGATGAAATTACAAAAGGAGAGGATGAAAGGTGTGCTTTTAAGACACACCAGATAAACACTCAATTCATAGACCCAAAATATCTGCACAAGAATTATTCAAGCACATAGCAAACCCGGCAGCTAGTTGGTTCAGTGTAGGTTTCCAGCTATGGTCGGGCCCCTACAAGCATGTTAACCTCATGAAATATCAGCAGCCTAGGCTCCTAAAGTTGCCAAACTTCCATGCCCCCTAGTGGCCTCTCTCCACTGACCTCATAACTTGATTAAGTAATGCATATTCTTGTAAAACATATGCACGAATTAATGATAAGAAAAAAACACAAGAACCGCACGACTACAGCCGCCAGCTACAGCCATACATTACTAGTCTACTATGCACAGTGTGGGAGTTAGGAATTATTCCGAATATGTAGACATATAAAAGATAGATAGATATATAAAGGATGAGGGTAAAATATGTGTTCGAAGAAGTTGCCACATACCTTTTTGGCAGCACGGATCTCATCCTGCTTGTGTTTCTTCATATGCCTCGTCTTACGCTTCAACTTTTTCTTTGCCCCAATCTTATCCATCAGCATCTTCCGGCATGATCCATCTTTATTCCGCTTCTTTCTTTCTCTTATCTCGATCCCGTCACCACCCCGCAAACTGCTATGTGACGGGACGGCAGATCTTTGCTGCATGACGCCACCGCGTCGATGATCTTGGTGATCTTCCTCATGTATGCTACCAATCGGCGGGGCCACTTCAAAGAGCTCGATAATGGACCTCTTCTTGGGCGCCCTTTGTTTTGCCCGGGAAGTAGGAGGGCGAGTGCTCTCCTGCCGCTCCTCCGCTGAAGCTTCTCGGTCTCTTTCCAGGTCGACTCCAGAAGTCTCCGCCGAGATATTTACCTGTACTCGGACGGCAGCAGCATCTATGGAAACCTTGTGTAAATCAAGATCATCGGTCGCCTCGACCACGGATCGAACTTCCCGCAGCTCGTCCGCCCACCACTGGAACTTCGGAACCGTCATCGGAGGCAGCGACCGCCCTTTCCGGTCCTCCAAAAATGGCCAGCACTTTTCATAGTCGACCCCCCTCATCTTCCACGCGTACTCCCTTCCATTTCCGAAACGAGATTGCCAAACATCAAAACTTGTCACCACAAACCAAACGATCCGGTCGATAAAGGGAAATAAATCAAAAATACCCACCGAATCGAGAAGATCTCAGCGACTGCCATGGCTGCGATCGGCTACAAGGATCAGGGCGAACGAATCTTAATAATTCTCGGACCGGCGAGGGAGGAGACAAGCCTTACGGGAGACGAGAAGAGACCTGAAGAAAGAATAAAAAACGAAAAAGAAGATAATAATAATAAATAGTAGTGAAGGAGAGAGATATTATCGGAATTAAACAACAGCCTTTCTTTTCCCGCTCAACATCTCGGGAGGCGGACCCCACTTCGCCTCCAAACTCCATTCATTACCGAAAGCGACCCATGCTTGCGACTTGGAGCATTTAATCACAATGCGAAGGCGCCGTGGAATCGTTATAGACCGTTCGTTTGCGTCGTGATCGTGCGGGATGCGCCCCCACTCTCATGATGACGGCTGGTGCTGTCGCTGGCACAACGGCCGTAGTGGTCGCCCTGGTGGTCGCACATGGATCCAGTCCCTCAGCGGCAGCACTGTCGACGCACCACTTTACCACTCAAGAATCTACCCGTTTAATCGTACGTTGCCAAAGCCACTGATTTCTCGCTATAACGACGGGGAGACGATGTCGTGTCTTCGTGCCCCTTGCTCATTTCCCCTGCTGTCTCAACACTGATACCGCAGCGACGACAGCGGGCCCCGGAGCTTCAGTGGTCACCCGCCTGGAAATGGGTATCGTTCGACGGTCGCGATCCGATCGCATGTACGCCGCTGCCTGGCGCACGTGCTGAGCACGCGGAGAGAGTCGACCGAGCAAAGAAAACAAGGGAACAGGAAAATGTGAGTCGTCTCGATCGGAGGACACCAGGTGACGACGCATAAAGCGAGAAACAAGAGCCAATGACTTTAAAATAATATGAAATGAAGTTGCGATGTGAGATTGTGGTCTGCGAAGAAGCATGCAGTGGGGGACGACGTGATAGCTAGCAGAGACCAGGAATAAGACTATTATAGATGGTGGGACGACACATAAAGAGCACTGTGGGAAATAAATATATAAGTAGAGAGGAAACTATGAGTATACAATTAAGCTTGTAGCTTGGGATGGGTAAAAAGAAAGGGCAAAACCTAAATGGAATATGAGAACGTACAGTGGGTACTGTAAAAGACTGTAGCAATGATGAATGGCATGAAAGGATATGTAAGGTCATGGACCTGCCACCTCACAGACGCCACTGGATATTTATGCATGCTTGATCTCATCGAATATGAAATCTTGCAGGCTTAAGTGAACAAGAACAAGAAAGGCTGGTACTTGGGTTCATGGGATAATCCATCTGCGACAGTAAACATGAACAATATTGACGGAAAACTACGGATTCTCAGTGAATAAATAAATGTAGCACGGGTTATCCGAGTACAACTTGGTCTGGAGGACTTACTGTTAATTAATTACTATCTGATTAATTAAACTCAGAGTTTGAGTTTCTGTCCTTATGATAATTTTATTCATGCATGATCAGTGTCGTATAGTACGCACCACCGCTATAAGTTGTCGAATCGGGATTTGTTATGTCATGTCAACAACTTTTCGAGCTATCCACTAGAGAGATGGATCGAATTCGAAGCAGGAGGTCCAGAGATCTTCTTGCCAATGATTTCACAAACAATTGTTTACTATCCGTTACGTTTCGACGCTTAGATATCGGATCCTTGCTTCCCATGGTATTTTAATTTTAAGCATATGCATGTCAGTAACTAATTTCATGTCTTTTTATTAGTGTGTTCTTTTATTAGATTATGCATCCTTCCTTCCAGGTTAAGGAGCATGAGCTTGGGAAGACTCTATGAAACTACTTGTGTTACAAGCATGCAAAAGACGGACGTACGCTAGCGCTAGCAACATGAGACAACACCTTTACGATGGATCTCGAAAAGAAATGTAATGAAAGAAGTCTGGGCACAAGATGAAAATATTTATGTTGCTTGGATCAGGACCAAATAAATAAAGGAGAAAGTTATTGTTAGCTTCTAAAGTTCCCTTTGTTAGCTAGTTCGGAGATAGATGGTAAGGTGATCAGCGGTTCTTCAACTTGGTCATGACTTTTTCTCAAGAAAAGGCCGAATCTTTGGGGTTTTATAACAGTGCCGAGGAGATGGTTGCGACTATGAAAGTGATCGGTCTTTTAAAGTGACGAGACCAAATAGCTTTCGAGCGATGTTTTATCAAAAGAGTTAGAAGTAGATGGCGACGATCAATTTCATTCAGGGTATTTTTCAAAAAGAAGGGAAGAGTACTGGAAGATATATAAACTAGAGTTTTGTCTTTGAAACACTATAGATGGCATGTCTTCCTCCTGCAATAGTGTTTATCTATTTCAACATACATTTTTTATGTTTTTCTATGGGCGCTTTTCACAATGTTGTAGAAGCCATAGAATGAGGAGGGGGGGTCCAACACACCTATTTTCTATGGATGACTAATAGTTCATTATAAAAGCAGGGGGGCAACTGTATTACAACAATTGATGCTGGATTCTTTAAGGTGCCTTTGAACAATGGATGAACAAAAGCAAGTCCATCTTGTTGTCAAGGAATATTCTGCTTCAAGTCAACGTCAGACTCATTATCTTCTTAACTACAACAAGACACGATCACTTATATATATATATATTTAAAACATAAAAAAGTTGATTTTTTATTAGAATTATAAATTATATTTAATTGATCACTTATTACTGTGGTAGAAGTCGAAATTTTTTTTTTATCCAAAGTGAATTTAATCGGTAAATATTTAAAATTATCGGGCAAATGAATTTTATCCAATTTTTTAATAATTATATTTATTGGCCAAAATTTATTTGGTCGATAATTTTAATGTTTTACTATCTAAAATAAAATTTGACCAATAATTTTTAATTTTTTACTAACTAAAGTTAGGCTTAGTAGGTAATTTTTATTTTTAAAAAAAAAATTAAGACCATAAATATTTTTTTCGCTTTAAGTCTCAAAAAAATAGTCGAGATGACTCCGGCCGAGAAAGAGACTAGCTTAAGAGGGTGAGCATCCAAGTCTCTACCCGTAGAATAACTTTATTGAAGAGCCAGACAACTTAATTCTAGATTTTATAATTTAAAATAATTAAGTGCAATATTTGTTTCTTTTTATCTTTAATTACCTTTTCAGATGCATGTTACAGTGATCAAAGTTTCTTACGGTGAAATGTAATATTCACTTATACATTATATTTAATTCTTGGAGCACAACATATATATATATATATATATATATAATATATATATCCACGTGTGGGATATTTTTCTGCTCATTTCCATGACAGTCACACGATCAGAACCTTGCAGCTTATTAGCCTCCTTCTCTTTCTGATATGCTGATCAACATGTACGTACGATACGATGCAGGTTTGCATGTCACGTGATCTAATATAATTAAGAGGTAAATCTTCTACCACCGGATCCAGTCTCCCTCTGGCAATTGAAGTAGGAGATGGCGACTGGAACCAGGTAGTTTTCGGTCACGAAGCTTCTTGTATTGAAGTTTTGTCGCACCTCCGGCAACGCAAACACTGTCTGCCTTCCCAGCTGTTGGAACAGCACAAACACCATCCTATGAATTCCTAAGGCTGGTCGCGGCCCCTCGTAGCATAAAACTTCACGACCTAATTAATTAAAACATAATAATTAATCAACTAGCTACACTAAAGGTATACATATAAGCTATGGAACTTGCATGACGACGACTAGCTCACCGAAATCGGTATTAGTTGTGCCAGGGATGTCTGTGATTAACCTATATATATAGTCAAATTAAGCAAAGTTAATGCATAAGGGATGTAAAATTTTCAAGTACTGATAGTATCGCACCAGTGTAAGTACTCCCTCATTGTTGGATTACTAGGGTTAGGTGCATCAGGATCCACCATCACCTGTAGCAATTCATATTTGTAAGAAAGAGAGTAGGAATTAAGTAACAAACACTAGATAAAACATACAAGAGTGTAGAAAGTGCTAAGATCATATCCTACAATATCAACCCTAGGCTTGTTGGCAATGGTGGATGGCCTAAACTCTGTACCATTTATTACTTGTCTAGCGTTGTATCGGATCCTAAGCGAGATAGTCATCGCAAAAGGCTCCAATACATCTCGTACAACTTCACCCATCGTCAAAATTAATCTACTCCAGGAAGAATCGATTAATTTACGGTTCTAGTACTGGAGGCGGCACATTCATACAACTTGCACTACAGCTAAAACATTCTGTGCTTGGAGTATGTTTCCACCTTCAGATGTCTATATATAGTATTTCAATGCATTCATAGCTTTATAATTATTCTATCTAATACATCTCGATTGATTCTCAAACTTTTACTCTGTCTCTACTTTTCTATCTTAAATTAACAAATTAAGGATCTTCGATCTCTACCTTTCTACCAAAGTAATAAATTTAGGATCTCACCCTTATGGACATCTCATTTTTCATCCTGATTGAACATTTAGAGCTTTACTTGGCAGTGGTCCTTGACTTTGGCAAATGGATCGATGCATATCCAGGGTAAAGGTTGAGGAATTACAAATAGTCCTTTCATTGATTCCTATCTGATATATATGCTTGTGTCCTTTTGATATAAAAAAGAATCTCGCTTTTATAATAAGATGAATATATTGTCTAACATTTTTAGTTTGCATTTGATCATTTGATTTTTATTCTAATTTATTAGTTTTTAATTTTAAACTCATTATTTTCTGGCCATTGTGCAGGTTACTACGATAGCTTTCTCAAATTAAACATGAATTTTCAGT
The DNA here is from genome assembly GCA_037177395.1 of Alpinia galanga. Taxonomy (NCBI): domain Eukaryota; kingdom Viridiplantae; phylum Streptophyta; class Magnoliopsida; order Zingiberales; family Zingiberaceae; genus Alpinia; species Alpinia galanga. The sequence continues at coordinate 359,781 of JBAMHZ010000043.1, forward strand.
TTATCTGTTTATATATATACTGTCAATTGTATAAGAAATATTAATATAGCATGCTTTCAACCTAAAATATGTTGTATGCTTATAAGTAATCGCACATCTCATCTTATGTAAAAGTTGACCAAAATTTATCCATACTACGTACGTGAAAATTAATAATGACTAATTGTTTCATGCAGACGCATGGATTTAAGGTGAAAGATCCTAATCTGATTGCCCAAAAATATCCCATTTAATTAAAGAGAAATGTGATTGTGAGATGTGTTGAAAGCATTAGATGCTTTTGTTATCTCTTTTACTTTAATGAAAGAATAGATGCTCTTGCTATTGACTAGTCAAGATATTTATAAAATTATAATTTCCATTATAATCAATACTCATCGACCATTTGCTTTAAATCCTTTGTGCTAATTAACCATGCATCCAACCGCTAGGAAATTATATATGATTTTTCACTTCAGATTAATATTAATCGTGGTATTTTAATGTTTAAGAATGTATTTAAGTGAAAAGAACTTATAAGGGTCAAATTTGTGAAACTGGAATAGCTATGCAATTAAGCCTAATTGGTAATTAGTACAATGTTTGGGTCAATTAACTCGAATTAATATATGACAAATTATATTTATCTTTTTTACAATAATTAATTTGTTTGGCCTATAAATTCTACAAAAGAACTCCAACTTCCGAGAAAATTATATATATATCCAATTTAAGATCATAATTATACTATGAAAACTAAGTTCGTGGATAAGCATCATCGAAAACAAAACATGATTACAACTATCATAATCCAATGGTCATGAAGAAATATATATATATATATATGATAGTGAGGACATAATTTTATAATTTATTATGGGATAGAAATATTTTAACATTTAAAATATAGTTAAATTTAATTAATCGAAATGAAATGAAATCTATAGCAAGTAATAAAAAAATTTTAAATGGAATTTATTTTAAAATGTAAATTAATTTTTAAAAAAATTATAAATTTTCATCAATAAAATTTTATTTTTAAATAAATTGGTTTGTTTTATTTTATTGCGTCATACGTTAGATCTATGACAATCATCCTAAAATGATATTGATATACCCCCACTCTTCTCACTATTTTAAGTAAAATTTTAACGATCGAGTTGAAACTTGAAAGAAACAAAAAGCGAAATATTCCAGCTAGAGCACACTTTATCACCTTTGGCCTTTGGGTTCTTGCCTGAGGTGGGCCTTCCAATGATTGATCTGGATTCGGTGAATTCAGGAAAGACCCATGCGTAAGTAGGATCTTATCAACTAATTAGTTTTTTAAGGCTTTGTTTTGACGTTCGTTTTCTTTTTGGCTTTTGCATTCCGTCGAACATAACTTTCCTGTTGGGAAGACAGTAGTCAGTACTGTATAATAACAATAACGTGGTATGATGCAACTGTAGATGGACCATCTGCTACTCTTTTACTGATCTGACAGCAGAATCATATTCAAATTGATATTTCGACAGTCCCTCTCACTCTCGGATGTATAGAAAAAGATAAAATAGAATAAAAATATATTTAATAATTTAATAAAATTACCATTCTTTTTTTTTCTCGTTAGCTGACTTCCTCCTTTATAAACTCTTTCTCTTTCATTATTACTTTACTTTTCCCTGTCTGCCTCAACTTCATGCACATCCCACTCCACACGCAGCCATATTATTTTCCCAACATTTATTATCTCTTATCATCGCCTCCCCTCCTAAATAAGTATTTAGGATAAGAGAATATCTACTTTAATAATTCCTTGTGGCCTCATCTACTTTGTAACTTGGGCTCTCTGAACTCCTATAGATCGCTTCCTTGAACTCTGTCAATTCACTTCTCTAGACCCGAACTCTTACTCCTGTCTCTCAAAATTTGTCAACCCACTTCCTTAAGCTTTAAACACTTAATCTCCATGCACCCAATCTCTCGGGCTTCTGAATTCCTAAGCTTCACTCCTCTAAGATCCAGAGCTCCCAAACTCCTTTTGATTCTCAAATTCCTCCTGATCCCATAGATCTGAGGGATCACATAAGCCCTTCTGGAGCTCCCAATAATGTGAAATCTCAAATACTTTGCAATCTAAGGTTTGATCAACACGCACTCGAACTCGTTTTAGTCCCACAAAATTCATTCCTCTTCTCTGAAATCCTACTTCTTCATGTCCAAAAAACATCCAATCAAAGCCACGTTCTAACGGTATCATGGGAGTTACGCATCCATTACTCTTCCAGTGATGCATTGCCATACGTAGCTAGCTAGAACAGCATAACTATGTAACATCTAGTGAATCTGTCATTATATATGTCTCATACTTGAGCATAACATAAACTTGAAACAGTATCACAGGCTGCTTGTTTACCCTTTACGTAACTGCTGCGTCGAATCTTTCCATATCTCAATTCCTGCCAGGTGTCTTCAGCCCGCCGTCCCCTTCGCACCGTCCGATCGATCATAGACGGATAGCCGTCGAAGGTTATTTATATACGCGTTGCTCAGCCGAGGTAGACTTTGCATTGGACCACCGTGTGTCCCACCCTGAACCCAGGCACGACAGTGAACACGACGGCGGTCAAACCTTGCTCGGCGGCGGTGGCGAAAGAACAGTGGTCATCGTCCTCGTTGATTTCTTCTGCCATGCTTTCCATGTAGACCTCCGAGAACCGGCTCCCTTTCCTGGCGTGGAAGATGGACCTGTCCTCGAACGAGAAAAAAATACAGTGGAGGAGCCACACTCGCCTCGCCATCTCCTCAAATCTGGCGAAGAATGCCGAGTTTGGGAGGCACCATCCGGAGCTTACTGCATCCCTGTGGTTGAGATTGCCGAAGAATGATGATTCCATTTTGGGGTGCACCAGTGACAGGTATTTCGCCCTGAGAAATTTCCCAGCTGCTGGATGCTGCCATAGCTTAAGACGAGATACAATGTCTCTGAGCTCTGTGAATTCGTCGAAGAACTGGCTTCGACGCCACATTGTTCGGTCTTCCAAGCCTTCAAGGTTGTAGTTTTTATGGTGGAAATATGAGAACATTTGCTGGCAAACGTAGGATTGGAAGGCTATGCCCCAGTGGCGGCCGCCTAGGCGGAGCACACCCGGTTGGATTGCGCTTGCAGCGGCATCAAGATCCCACCCAGCTGACTCCATCTGCTTTAACAAGACTTTGACGAAGGATCGTATGGAACTGATAGCGAAACGAAGAACGGTGAGGAAATGGCTCGGGGTTAAGCTGGAGAGTTGTAGCCCATCGAGGAATGAGAGTGAACTCCCGGGGTGAAGCTTCGAATCCAAAAATTCATTCTTTTTCTCAGATTCAAGTAGCTCGGCCTGCAGGGAAAGGATCTCAAAATCCATGACCTTGAGATCAGACTCCAACTTGGTCTTGGTGATCCGATACGACTTGATCAGATTCCTCTGCTCCTCGATCTGAGCAACGAGAGCTGAGCAAGAATCGGACACGGTACGGGGAATGAGCAACCGGTCGCGGAAGTATGAGTACTTGAGCTCCGAAATGCGTCTGAGCTCGGAAACGATTGCTAGATCTGAAGACTGTATCAAGTTCGGTTCATAGGGTGAATGCGCCATTTGGAGCTGCGCGTAGGACGCTTTGATGGCCGAGATGCTGGCGAAGAGATGAGCGAGGAGGGACTCCATGGATTCTCTGTCTTTTGAGGATAACTTCTGCTGTGGCTTCTCGTACTCGACCTTGTATAAGCCATTGCCCCCTTCGGAGATGATGGTTGAATAGTCACTGAAGGTTTGGGACAACTTGAGCTTGTGGACCGAGCAGGAACCTTCACTAGCAGAGCTGGTGAAGGAGCGGCGGAGGCGGAGAATTTTGTTGAGCGTACGAGCGAAAATTCCCGACTTTGGCTGCGGTGTCCGTTGGGTGTACTCCATAGCTTCTCTGCTTCAATATTTGAGCATACAACACAGGAAGTCCAAAGAAATAAGAGGAAAAAATGGCTAGAGTTGAAGAACACGGCTAGTTCAGGCAACAGATTCTTAATTCAAAACAAAGTTTTCTATTTCATAGGTGGTCGTTTTAGGAGGCATCTATATATTCTACTTTGAAGAGAAAGAGCAAACCTACTTTGAAGATAATTAATTTAACAAAGCACGAAGAAAGAACAATAGCTTGAATTAAAGACCAACAAATTAAACTAATACTGTCTAGGGCAACAGATTCTTGTAATCGATGGAACACTGAACACGTCCCGTTGTGGGGGCAAATCTAAAAATGCCAGCCGATGAATAAAAAGAAAAACTATTGGGATAGAGGCTTTGAATTATACAGCATTAGGTGGGACAGGAATCTAGAACAAAGCAGAGATGAACTACTGATTGAAGGCCAAACTATTGTCGGAGTTATAGAATTTGTATCAATGCTTGCAAATACCTCAAGAAGTTTCTAAATAATAGAGGTATTGGGTGTGCAAGTCGATGGAGAGGTTACACCACTTTCTTGAGATTCATAAAACAGAAAGAAATTTTTAAAACAATGTGTAAAACAACTATATGTGTCTAAACATGCCTAGTGTACGACTTTAATTAGTTAAACAAATACGAGTTTGGACACTCTTAGCGAGAAGGCAGAGAAAACACTAATCACCTCGGTAAAAGAACAAAGTTTCTGATAGACAAAATTGAAGACAGTGACTGACAATTATGACGTGAAGATCCAAAACTAAACTAACTGGAGTTCGATGCACTGGACTCTGATGCAGATCAAACAACACAAAAAGCATGCAACCTTTTTCAGGCATTGCTATCCTCTGGAAGTAGAAGATGGTATGCCTTTACTACAAATGGCCTAACTGGTATATGAAACAAGTTGTATGTAAAACTGCTGCCTCATGTCTAAACCACCGTGATGAGCACTCTCTTAAAGTATGTATTGTCCTTTTTCTAGAGTTTCAATTATTATCAAGGAATCAACTCAATGTTACTATCTCTAAGATGCCTCCACAGAGAACAGAGCACGAGAAGTATTCCCCAAGAAAGGACCCACACACTGCCAAGGTACAACCACTGCCACATGTTGCATAAGAATTTCCAGGTACTGAGCATTTGCCCATGGAACAAATGGACAATTTTTTCAGAGATGAGGAGGTCAGACAAACCTTCAGATCAAAGTGGAGAACGTGATCGTCGCAGCCAAATCAGAAGCAGACGATATTTCCACTCACCTTTTCTTGAGCTCACATACAGTCCAACTTCTCTCGACAACTATTATGTATCATGTATATGCACCAGTTATTAGGGAGACTATCATGTATGCGAATATATTTGTGTATTTTTGTCTGCCCGTTATATGAAAGAAACACTAAGACATAACAGAAAGAAATGCATGCATAGGAACTAAGTTTGGTCACAGAAGAGCGTGCCAGGATGCATTGTGACTTCGCAGTTTAAACTACAGTAAAAAAAAAAAAAAAAACGTAAAAGCCAATTTAAAAGGCACGTAGATTTTTGCAAACAAAATAAAAACAAGACGACAAAATGGGATTTTCTACGCTATTTTCACCCAAAATAGAACCTAGGATTGAGATTAAGAGTGCAGCGAATTACCGAAGTAATCTCTTTGAACCGAGTCACGAAAACGCACCCGCAAACCAATCTCGAATAGTCAAATGGCGAGGTCGCGGCAGAACGAGAAGAAGCGGAAATAGATTGCCAGCTTCTCTCTTACCACTAGCTACCCACGCCCATCGCCTTCAGATTCTATCGCAGCGTCACATCTGGAACCATCATAGGAAGAGAACTGCTTCAGGCGCCTTTTCGACCGTCCATGGAAAAGCAATCTTACGGCCAACGACCTAAAAGTCAAATCTTCGAATGTTTCTACCCCCTCTCCCTCCCATATACATCTGCGCGTTATCGACGCTCGGGGAGAGTGACCAAGGGCACAACGACGATAGGCGATGGCTGAACTCTGAAGCTGGAAGTGGAGGAGAGGAAAAGGAAGCCAGCGAGAGAGAGAGAGAGAGAGAGAGTGAAGACGCGCCTTGGAAAATGAAACGCAGAGGCCTCGGGTTGTACCGGTTGTTCATATCCTAAAGTACCCTAATTATCCTTAGGACTTCTTGCGTGTTACCTAAAAAAGTCGAGGGCAAAGATGGGAAAAGGGAATGGTTTCCCTCGAGGTCGCGTAGTATGTTCCAGCTGGATTTTGGGATGGATTTATTTTATTTTATTTTATATTTTTATGGTGTTGTTGCTATTTTATTTTATTTCCTCTTTTTGATTAATTTATTAAATTTGTATTGGGTATTTTTGGACAATTTTGTCAGTTTATGTGGACGGGTTTTTCCTAAACTAAGAAAATTGTTAGCAAATGTTGCTAAGTTCGCACGGATTCACCCTGAAAGATAGCATGACTAGCTGGAATAATCAAAATAATTTACTATATCCAGCACTTTAACTAATATATATATATATAAGATTTAAAGAAATTAATGGAGCGGAATGACTCATTTGCCATAAACTTATTAGATCAATAATATCTATTTGACATAGTTCTATATAAATATAAATAAATTTAGTAAAAGTTGTTCAAAAGCGAAATAATATTGATTTGACGTTAATTTAAAGTATGCGGGTGCATGTTGAATGACGTTTTATCTCCTTCCGTCTTCATCTGTCTCTCCTTCTTTCCTCAAGGGCTGTCCGAAGGAAATACGGCTCGAATCCAATGCTTCGACAATGGTTACAGATTACTGTTTCCTTCGCACGTGCATCGGGACCCATCACCCACGATGCGTTCCCGCCCATTGGCGACTCTGCGAGCCAACTCGCTGTTTCACTTCACACTTGAAGAAACCCGTTCAACTCGGATCGACATTTACAGATTATGCCTGTTTAAGGGCCCATCCTGTATCCTCTCGAACACGACGCCTACAATGAGCTGATATGTGACATATGTGACCCGCGCACAGTTTGTTTTCCGGCACTCTGGAAGATCGGCCCAACTGCCAGGAGCAAGGACGGCGATATGCGAAGGAAGGAGATCAGCCCAACCGTCAGCCCGCCTTTGCTATTATGGTTTCGGGTCTCTGCGCCCATTCCCGTGTTGGATGACGCTTTTTAGACCGACAGAGACGATGTTGAGCTGCCGAAGTAGTATGATGTGAAGCCCGATGTCTTTTGTACACTTCTCTGCTCAGAGGTCTCTGCAGAGATGCCAAATTGGACCTCACGCTTCGGCTAAAAAGACCTCGAGCAGGAAAGGAGAGGTGGTTGGTATTCTGGAGGAAATGAAGAGACAAAGAAATTATGAACGTTCCAGTTGAGTAGGAAGGAGATAGTTGAACGCTAGCCACGGGTTTGCCGTGGGTCTTCTTCAAGAATGGTGTAAGCTGAAGCTCCTACGACAACTCTCGAGAAAAGAGTTAACAAAAGTGCCGAAAGATATTTCAATAAATTTCCTCCAACGCTCAAGTCAGGTGGAATTAAAGACAGGAGAAAAGAAAAAACTTCATGGGAAAACCAAAATCTCTAGCTGATCCACAAATCCCAAGAAAAGTACATAGGAGATGAGAGACCTTAAGAGGGAGAGTACGGAGGTATTGCTTTATTAATGAAGAAGGGCACCGTACGAGTTCAAGAGTGTGCGAAGGGCATGGCATGAGAATTGCGGTGAATGCCCATACTAGTGGAGTAACCTTGCCCTTCCCCTTTTTCTATCTTGAGACTTCTAAGAGTCCGATCTGATAAATCCTTCTACCAAGATAAAATATCGGATGGGTATTTTCGGCCGAGCCAAAATATCGAATAGGCATCTTCGGCCGAGCCGAGATACCATAGGGGCATCTTCGGCCGAGCCGAGATACTGAGTGGGAGCCTTCTGCCATGGTGAGTTGTTGCTGAGACATGCCAGATTTCTAGCAGGAATGAGTCTACTTGTGCTCCTTTTGACTAAGCTCAACCTCAGCTTAACCATTGACTTTGTCACATGGCGAGAGGTATTTCTCCTACATCAGAAGTATCCCCCTTTGGTCTAGTCGAAGGACATTCTCAGCATGACTGACTAGATTTAATTCTGAGCACGCCACCCCTCGTGTGTCTGACGACTCCTTACCTCAGCATAGTGCGAGATAAGTGATAATTAATGGTGAGATCTTTTGCCATAACTTTTTCTCGAGGAGGCCGCCGCTTCATTTTTCGAATCATCTCTAACCACTCCGTTGTTTGACACTTGTTCTCCTCTAGGGCAATTGAGATATGGGATCTGATGTGATGGCTATGATTCAAGCAATCATGGCCTATCTGATGTTACAGATGAGCTTCGAGCATCGATTATTGCTGATCAGAGGGTTCTCTTCTTCTTTTCTCCTTATAAAGTTCCTCTGCACTAAGATTTTCAGCATTTCAAGTGGTGCAAATGTCTTTGGTAGCTTCCTTCTCCTCTGCGGCTCCGGCTTTCTCCCGCGACTTATAAGTTTCTTATCTCGCCTCTCTTTCATGGTTGATTCGTCAAGTTAATGGTATGAGACCACCCCAGTTGTCCTCGACTATGAGGATAGGCCGGCCATTAGGTTAGCCTTTGAGATTCCTAGCTCGTATAGGCTGAGAGTGCCGAAGCCATATCAATTTTCCCATACCCCACCGAAGGACGTTGTTACTTATTTCTATGGCCAATTATGGGTCGTACTTCGCTTCCCCCTTCACCCTTTCTTCGGAGAGCTTTCAGAATACTTTTACATTCTCGTACAATAGTTAGTACCCAACTCTATTAGCCTGATCTACGGAGTGATTATCTTATTTAGTTTTTATCATCTCCCCTTGAGTGCTGAGATACTCCACTACTTCTTCACCCCTAAAAGGAAAGAACCCGACGTGTTTTATTTTACCATCAAATGCTCCACCAAGTTTCTTACCAATGTTTTCACCTCCTATAAATATTGGAAATCCTATTACCTTTATGTGAGGCCTATCCCTCCTAATTGACTGAGCCAATGACAAATGGATCTGCCCCCGCCTCTCAAGCTGAGGCATTTCAAGGAATCAGCCTCCCACTGGGAGATAATCGAGGTACTAACTTACCTGAGTTTTGACGTCAATGTACTCTTTGAAGAGGAGCTTCTCCACCATTTTGGCCTAAGTCATATAGTTATCGAGCTCAGCGACT
>JBAMHZ010000043.1:424653-438195 GCA_037177395.1 Alpinia galanga
TCAGTTGAGGCTCCGCCACAATCTGGTCAATTATTGGAGTCTTTTGATGTTGGTTTCGTAGTTGTCCACAAGCTGCATTCGCATCGAGCCCGCGTGTCTGCCGAACGCTGACAGTTATTCTCTTTGATTCAAGTGCTGCAACAAAAGCCAACACCTGCCAATAATATTGCATATCAGCGTAGATCATGTCAACTTCCTCAGCAATCAACATATTTGAGATGAGAAATCTGGAGCTCACAGCTTTCTTGTAGGGTCTTCTATATTCAGAACCTTCAATCGGATTGAAAGGGATCAGATTCACATGATAACCACGACCACATGATGTACGAAGCAATTCAGCAAGTTCTACTGCATGCTCTGTTCCATCATTTATCCCAGCTGCATCATAGAAGAATGAAGAAATAGTAGCTTTATAAGTCAGTAGACGTCCAGTTTTGATATAAACGTATGGGTGTCTATTATCTAATTCAACAACAACAAAAAAACAAACTGAACAAAATTATTTTTCAATTTGGTATTTTTCTTATCAAGTTGGTTTGATTTGATTCAATTTTATGAATTTATTATTATAGTTTTGTTTGATTTTTCTTTTTTCTAAAATCAATTTGAATTAAAAAAATCAGAATATAACATAATTTTTTACATTTATGAAAAATTGATATATAGTTAAGTTCCAACTAAAAAGTATAAATTTTTATTCTAATTCCACTAATCCTATATGTGATAAAGGGAATAACTTAACCCCTTGTATTCTCTTTTTGATTCTATCCAATATCATACAAGATGTTTCATAAAAAAAAAAAAACAAACAAAAAAAAAAACAAAAAAAACAAGGCTAACTTGGTTTAAACTGAACCAACAGAATTAATCCGATAATTTCAGTTTGATTTTAGTTTGGTTTCTAAACTCTTTTGGTTTAGTTTGATTATGAAAATAAAACAAGAAAAAAAAATTGATTTATCATAATGATTCCGTAAGTTTTGGTTGGAAGTGAATGGACACCCTATATAAATGTAAATCATATACCTAAAAGTGTATATTCGAAGGTTACTCTGCGTCTAGTCTCAGAAAAATAATGCTTGCAGTCATCCAAAAGTGCATCCAATGGGTAAGACTTCGCACTGGGGACTATTGTTTCCCGAAGCTTCTGGTCAGGTGCATGTAAGCTAAAAGCACAAAATCAATCAGCAATCCAAAGAGATTGAAACGTAAATAAGCTCAGTTTCATTTAACTTAGCTATATAAAGCCAGTATCATATAACAATAAAAACAAAGTACTAAGACACCAACAGCCAAGATGTATATCTCAACTATTTAGAGTCCACTAAGTGAATTTTTTTATCTACTAATGAGCTCTGTAAAGATCATATTATCAGTGATAGGACAATTAGACTTTTTTAATTTATTCCTTTCAGTTGTACAGTTGTTTTGTTTAAGCTGAGAGCACTGTTACAAGCCACCTGTTTTCAAAATCTATACCACATCTGAGGGATTCTACAAATTGCCAACTTATGCAACTTAGCAGTGACAATATATACTATTCAGCAATTGCAACTAAAATCTACCGTTTATTATCAATAATGTGATAGGTGTTCAAAGAACTGAGTAAAATATCCATCATATGGAAACATGTGAGAACACATTTCTGCTAGTATTGTTTAGATAATTCTGCTTATTTTGAGAAGGCAACGTAGTATGTATATTTAGCAAAGACAGTTTAGATTTGCTTGGAAGTATTGTTTACATTACCTTCTATTTCATGTACTTTCCTGAATCATCCTTAGATTTACTACAGGTTATGAATTCAGCAAACTTAGCATCATAATACATAAAAATTTCATCCTAAATTAGCAAGATTCTCTTTAATATTTATACTCTTTTAACTTTCTCGATCAATAGTTGGCCGCTTTGCATCGCATGAGATTTTTTTTCCCACTTACACCTTTGACTCTTCTATAGCTCAAATTAGCACAACTTATCCTTAATCTTTAAATACATCCATACCATCTTTAGTTTTTCTTTTTCATAATTTTTTTTATCATCAATCAAAGCTAACAAAAAAGCCAATGTAATAATAAATCTAAAATTATTTTATATATAAACAATTATTTTTAGTGTCTTTAATGAAATAATACTAACTAATGTTATAGCATGCAATATAAGTATATGTCATAAATAGTGTAGTAAATTTTTTTATCAGATCTGCAATACTAACATATGAGCAGAAGATGAGGATATTAAAATGGATATGTGAAAATACGAGGATGGATAAAATAAAAAATGAGATCATTAAAGCAAAAATTAAGACTGCACATATTGAGAGAAAACTCCAAAAAAACACAATTAAGATGACACATATATATACTTAAACGACCGATAAATTCTCTAGTTAGATGATGTGAAGCTATTACAAATATGCAAATTAAATGAGAAAGAGGAATAACTAAAAAGACTTGGTTAACAATGATAAAACAAGATAAAATTTATTTAAATATAGATGATGATATAGTAAGAGATAGAGTTCAATGACATAAGATGACCATATACCCAACCCCACTTAGTGGAATAATGTTTATTGTTGTTGTTGTTTGTCTGCAACACTGACATGTAGTTGAACTGTAAAGACAATTAATGGTAAAGACTTCTAGGATTCTTTCAAAAATAGACCACTTCTTCGTCTGAAAGAAAATTACATACAGATTAGGGTTAATTGTTTCAGTTGTACCTCACAGCCAACGTAGACTGGAGCTTGTGCTGAGCGAGCATCTTAATCGTGTTTGGTACACCAACGGTTGATATTGTCATCATCCTTTGCCCAATTTGTATGTCCTAGAGAGATTCCAAAATTGTACTAATATAACAGAGAAGAAAAAAAGGAACATAAGACATGTGCTGAAGCTGTGCATTTTGGAACTGAGGAAATATTGCCATTAAACTAATAAAATGAAGAGAACTAAAATATGTCTAAGGAATCACATTTAGTTTTACTTAATGACTGATAATTTAACTAATGCATTGGTTATTCCTCATTGCTGTTAACGGTAAAGTCAATAACAAAAGGACCAAACCTTATTGAGGCATGTGTGTGCTTCCAGAACCGATCTCAGGTTTAACATAGGTTCACCCATTCCCATGAACACAACATTTGAGACCCTATGTTTGAAGAGATCTTCAATGGCTAATACCTACGTCCATAACGTAGTAAGCTAGAGTTCAAAAAGCAAGCTCTAGAAATATTTCTCAATATAAATTACGTAGAGCAAAGCCAGATCAGGGAAACCTGCTCAACAATCTCATGCCTTTGGAGATTCCTTGAGTAGCCACCCTTTCCAGTAGCACAAAATGAGCAACGCAAGGGGCAGCCGACCTATGTCATTCAACAACGCAAAATGAACAGAAGAAAACCTTGAACGCAATTGAAGATTAAACATAACAGAGAACAGATTCTCTTGATCCCGATGTTGACCAGAGAACCAAGGAAACAACATGAAGAACCTTATACCTGTGATGAGACACAAGCAGTTAAGCGGAGGGAACCATTGTCATCTTTAACAGGTATTCCTACAGTTTCAATCATTCTGTTATCTTCCAACTTTATAAGAATCTGCAAGTTCCAAATGAGAAGCTCAGACAACAGAAGATACAACGTGAAGAACATTGTAACCTTGAGAATTCCGTAATACTTGAGGTTTAATTGAAGAGTTCGAATGACTCGAATACGAGTTGGTTTAATTCAAAATTTAAGGGGAAATGGAATAGATGGAAGCATTGCCACCTTAAGAGTGCCATCAGCTGCAGAAACTACATCATGAACGGGGGATCTCCCAACTCTCCACCCAGCTTCCTTTAGACTATCCCGAAATGATTGAGGCACTGCACAGCAAACGATAACATGTCTCTCCGTAAACTGGTAAGGAGACGGATAAAATACAACCAAAACCAGAACATTGGGGATAAGAAAATGGAAATTGAGGTCATTTCAACCAAGACGCTCACAGTGGCTGAAGTCCTGAATTTCCTTCGCCTTTATCTTGTAGAGTAGATCATGCATCTGCTTCCCTCGATAACTTTTCTGCGAAAAACGACACACGATAAGGAAAAGAAACTACAACGAAATTTCACAGTGAGGAATAAAAACAAACAGGAAGCGGGCTTCGACTCAGCGTACCTGACCGAACTCGAGGGCTAGCAGGCGGAGTTCTGGCTCGGGCAAGCCGAGGAGTATACGGGATTCAGATTGAACTAAGCGCACCGGAGTAGTAGAGGCGACGGTGGCGGCCGCGCGGAAGCCGAGGACGCGAGCAAGCGGGGCGGAGTTGTGAAGGACGGCCGCCATGGCTGTAGCCTAATGAACGAAGAAAGGCATGCGGATAACGAGTCTTTCTATATAGCGTATGGACTTGTGAAGGATAGCTCATGTTGGGCTTTGATGGCGGTTTAAACTGAGGCCTTGTATGTCTAATTTATTTATTTCTTCTTCTTCTTCTTCTGTTTATTTTTTTTAAATCTAATCAAATCATAATCTTATTATTTCATCCATTGGATTTTAAAATATTGGTGTGTGTGTATTTAGTGGTGCTTGTCGTATGATATTAGTAAAAGATCATACCATAATTTATATTATAATATATATACATTTCTAAATTTGTTATTAAATACTGCTGATTATATTTACTCCATGCAATTAATTTATGTATGTATATATAGATCAAATCACAAAATCCTTTAGGAAGTGCATTGCAACATCTCTAAAAATCTATGTTTGCTCTATTCTTCTTTACTTTAGTTATAAAACTAAAATGTTCTTTTATATATATATATATATATATATAATCATTTTTTTTTATCAAGAACCTTGGATCAAATTTCGTTCCCCAATCCACATCAGTCCGCTACTGCCCACCTATGAAATCGCTGAATTTTTGAATGAATTAGGAAGATAGGAAAAGTAGAATTGATATTGTTTAGCAGTTGGTTATGCGTCGTCGAACGGCAATACAATAAGATGCTCTAACATCTAGCCGAGATACTTTCGCCAAATATTTTGTCAATGCATGGAGATTCTGCAGCACCCCTTCAACGTCAGTGTAGCTCAACACTCAATTATGAGTCTTTGACTTCTTCTTTATCTCAATCTGGCATCTTTTCCAGCAACAAGTTGGATCCATAAAATAAAAACAAATTGCAAATGCAGTCACACAAGGTTTGGGACACATGGAACAAGTTGAATAAAAAGCACAGTGCGAGTAAATCTGATCAAATTAATAAAGAGTTAACATTACAAAGAAGAGACCAAGAATCGTACAGTCCGGAACAAGAGATGCATACATAATCCACACTCAGCAAGGAGCAACTGGTGCTTGACCGTATGGACAGTGTCAGAGTGACGTTACAACTGACAATAAGCTTGTATAATTGAAAGAGAGTACCACATTAAATAGAAGAGCACTGAGCCAATGGAGCCCATCTGCCATGCGCAATTGCATCGAAGCAGTCACATGATAGCCAGCATCCAAAAGACTCTGCTCTCGAACAGTGCGCCCATGCACATTGAATCGCATTCCACATTTAACTAGGATAAGGATGCACTAACTGCGTTCCTTCCGAACACTAGACACAACGTGTAGCTCAAAAAGAAAAAGAAAATGCTGACCCGCACAAAACTCGCGGAGGATTAATTATATTTTACTAGTGATTCAGACCACAAATTGGACCTGCCTCCGCCTCATTTCCTTCAAGCCAACCACCTTAGTAGTCTTGAGAACGGCCATAATCCACAATTCTAAAGTTTGTCCACAACGTCACTCCTATCAATTAATCTTCCAAATGATCCCATAGCTGAAGGCAGAGTTTTGAAGCCGCTAGTACCTGCGCTGCAACTATGGGTCCTCGGCTTCCTGTGCTTTGAAGTCTTTGAGGTGTTGTCGTGGATTTCAAGATCGGTCTCCTTGATGGCTGCGAGCTTAGATATGTTGCTACGGCAAAAGGGGCAAGTAGGTGATGGCAAGCACAAGGTCGTGGGATTCGGCTTAGTGTAGCAACACAAGGCAAGTGTACAGTAGGAACACATCTGATGCCGACAGTCTTGGACCTCAATAGTGCAAACTCGGTCGAAGCAGATTGAACAGATATGGGTGTCGTTGTCCTGCGATAACCAATATTTATAAATTTGTCTATGTTCCTGAAAGAATAATAACATTGGGAAGTAAGCTTCCTATAATGAATGTTACGTAAGGCTAAGCCACTAAAGGTTCAAACAAAAAAAATGCCAAGCGCATGATCGGGAATCGGGATGTGCCTTTGCCAGTGAGCTGGATGTCAGTTTTACATGGCTAGGTTTCAGTGGTCATATCATGGATTGCTTTGAAACCTGAGGTTTATGGCTCAATCCTGAAGAATAACGAGTAACATTATGGTGTCATGGTCTAGTGCTTTTTTTTTTTTATACAATTTTTTAGGTACAAGGACAAGCAGTGTAATCTACCACAAGATTGGACAAGGAACTACGAAAATAAATGCCTCGCGTGATTAAATTAGTGTACAGAAAGTTATTGTTATATCGAGAATGACTTTGCTAGTTGGAGTTTGATATTTACTCACTGAAGCAATATCGATGCAAAAATTATTCAAGCGACCACTTGTGCCACCTTAAACCTATCTACTAAAACGCAGAGGAAAATCTGACACTCTAGTGAAATACTTTTGCTGGAAATCGAAGTGACGTTGCAGTAATTATCATGTAAGAGTCGTCGGATCATGCGACAGAGCAGTACTGAAAAGAAAAGGGAAAAATATAGAACCTCAGAAAAATCATCATCAAACGCTTTATCTGAATGAGCAGGAGATGTCAATGATTGTGTTGCTTTCAGGATCTTCATTTCCCTTTCTCTGTTGCTCTCCATCAGAGTTGCCTCCAGTAGAGCTTTCGTGCCTAGGTCAAGTTCACTGATAAACTTTAATGCCGAAGGCCAAACTAGAGGCTCTACTGCAGATGGGTTAAGCAGAGCTGCACATGCGCCATGATTTTGCTTCAATGCAACCTCATATGGTAGTCTCCTGTATAATAATGACCAACATCGGATCTACGAATTGAAACTAATGGAAAAAAAAACAAGAGTAATTTGAACTAATTTATCTTCCGAAGTTCTTCTGACATGTTATCCTAAGTACTTGATAGATATAACTCTATAATAAAAGCAAGACGCACACTACACCCAACTGATTCCATTTGATAAAAACCATATGATATATGATAGAAGACACGAAGATAGGATAACTTTTTCAACTAATTTAGTCATTGGTTTACTCATGATACATTTTTCCAGCGAAGGAGCACAATGATCAATCAAGGAAGATAAAGTCTAATCTGGAATCAGAAACACCAGAAAGATATCATCAGTTACCCTGATGCATCCCTTTGAAGCCGATCAGCACCCCGTGCAAGCAATTCACGAACACAGTCCAAATTTCCCCCGCGAGCAGCAAAGTGAAGCGGCGTGCTTCCTGGAAAACTGCAAATTGGAATCTCTTGAGCTCACAACCAAATGAAAATCTATGAACTCTGTATTAAGAAGAGCTGAATAGTGTATGAATTACCTATATCGGCCATTTGAAGCACAGACGAGAGCTCCACATTCTAAAAGAATATGGACACAGTTGGGCCATCTTTGACTTGAAGCGAGGTGCAAGGGCGTAGCCCCTGTGCCATCTCTCAAGTTCACAAACCGCGCGAAGCCCCTGAAAATTCAATGCACCAGCAAATAACCAAGTTTAACTTCTTGATCCATTCATCCATATAGAAAGCCAAGAACTGGTGGATCCTTCGGGAACATACCAAGAGCCGGTAAGTTGAGCGGATTTGGCCGCCGACAAAATTGCCTGCAAACAATCTGAGTGGCCATAGTAAGTAGCATAGTGCAGGCATGTTCTTCCATTCACTGAATCAAACATCAAGATCTAACCACGAAGGTGTAATTAGAAATAACAGTCCAAAAAAAGAGGAAATTTTGACAGGGAAAAAAAAAGTAAGTTACTCACATTTGCCCCTGAACCGAGTAGCTTTTGTACACATTCTATCTTTCCATGCATCGCAGCCAGCATCAGTGGTGTCTAATTTTAAAAGAAGATCCACAACGATTGAGATCTTCCGAAACTACTTTGCGTTAAAAAAAAAAAGAAGTAAATCCCATTAATTATGCATTTCTGCACCTGTTTATCTCGATTCACGACATCGGGAGTCACAGATCGACCCAGTAGCATTGATAAAACCTGAAAAATACAACACGAATTAAAAACAAAAACCCTTTACGCTGGCACAGACAAAGGCAGAGGAGGGGATGGCCTCACCTCGACGCGGCCATTGGCAGCGGCGATGTGGAGGGCGGACAGACGGTCGTAGATGGTGGTGCGGTGCAACAGAGCTGGGTCTTCCCTAAGTAAGCAGTCTACCACTCCCAATTTACCGGCTTGGACTGCCGAGAAAAAGTCATACTCGTAGCTCGAGCTGGCGCAGCTCACACCCTGGCCCATCTCCGCCCCACCACCCCGAACTCCGACTGCCCACCGGAGCGCGGCGGAGTTGCGCCGCCGGCGAACGGAGGTGAGGCCGTGAGGGGTAGGTGGAGGATGTGGACTAGGGGAAGAGGGCCTCAAGGAAGTAGCACTCTTGGTCTTCGAAGAAATACGTGAGGCTTGAGTCTGCCTTTTTTTTTTTCACGGCTGCATTGACGATGACACGGTAATAATGAATGGGGCTAATTAATAAATTAAAATATTTTTTTCATCGATCGGAAAACTTTAAATACCAAGTCATGCCTTTCTTTTTTTTTAATAAATATTCCAATTTTTTTATTTTTAATAAGATATTAAATTTCAATGGTTCATAGAACTGTTTTATATTTTTTTTAATGATACTTATTTCTAAGTAAAATATCTTCATAGGAACTTCTTTTTGCTTTAAACAATTTTATAAACTTCATAGAAATTATTTTTTCATCGAAACAAAATTTTCAGAAAAAAAATGTTAAATTCTTTGTACCATAAATTAACTGATACGGTTTAAAATTTTCACTCTTAACTAAGGATCTCTAGCCATAACAATAAGATTTCTAATTTTTTACCTTACCAAAGTTAATACTAAATCAGATAATCATCAGTATCTTGACTAATGATCATCTGATGCCTAAATTAGAGAAGATTAAAAAGACCGAAAAAAAGAGAAGATGAATCAACCATTGTCTCTTTCTTCCTCCTCTTTTATAATAACTATAAAAATGTCGTATTTCCATGATCACCTCGCAACGCTTTCTGTCAGACGATTAGGAGATAATTTTTGCGTAGGACATCTACATGGGTATCAAGTGGCGAAGAATGATAATATTATTAGGCCGTTAGAGAAATAATCCTGGTAAGAAATATTCTTTTTTATAGCATGAAGTGTCTCCGTTTGATTGTTATAGGAGTCATGTATGAATAAACTTTAACAACCTAGAAAAGAATATTTTTGATGATCACCTCAATAAAGGGTCAAATCAGAACTCTCCTTTCATACTGAGTTGTTTTATATCAACTCAACCCTTACTTCTTTCAGTTGAGTTGTGCCGCTTAAACTAGATATTCTTTTTTTTTTAATTGAGTTATTCTTCTTCAGCTTAGAGCTTCTCTTCTTTGGCGAGTTGTTTTAGCTTTTAATAGCTTTTCTTGACCATCTTTAGCAATTAATATCTAAGCTGATGACTTTTCTTGGACAGAAGTCATCGTGCTAAAGAAGAGAAGCTCTAGCTTTTCTTTTAATATCTTTTAATAGCTGAAGAGATCATCAATTATTAAAACCAAACATTGCTTATTAATAGCTTTTGTTGACCATCTTTAGCCAGCAATGTTTTTAAATTTTTAAAAGAACGGAACGCTAGTGAATCGATGGACAATACTATTTTTTAATTTAATTTATGAAGAAAAAAAACATGTTTATGGTGGTAGATTCTTTTGAACTTAGTTAATTAGAAATTTAATTCAAATAATATGTTCAACTTATTCAATTTGATTTAAAATTTATTTTAAAAATATATTCTATAATGTTTTAAAATTATTATTTTTCTTATATAATTTTGATATCCAAATACCTCTCCATCCCCGCGATAATTGTCCCTATAACACAAGTCGATTTAAATTACTAATATCTTAAACTCATAAATGTATATTTTATCCGTAACTCGATTTACAAAATAATTTGTTACCAATCTATATGGATCAGTACAGTATCAAATTTCAAAGCGTAAGCTAATTTAAAAAAATAAATAAATCGGCATATATATCTCATAAGTTTAAAATTTTAATATTTTTTCATTACAACTAGTGTTAACAGCTAAGAACCCAAAAAGCTCACGATTTCTCAAATTATAATTGTAAATTGTTTTGCAGATCAATTTGTTACTTGTGTCTCGTAAATTTAAGATTTCTGTCCATTTTCGAGTATAATCAGAAGGTCACATGGTTAAAGGTTCACAATCTAATTTACAAATCATTTTATAGCTAAAATTCCAGATGCAATAATTTTTTTTAAAAAAAAATATTATTAGCTTTAACACGAGTCATGACATGAATTTATAACTAAAAAAATATTTAAGAAATTTAAATTTAATATGAGTTTTAACTTTGGGTTCAGAATCTGTGTTCCTATTGTGGTCCAAAACTCGGGTTGATCGCGTACTTCCACATGGAGAGCGAAATCCGCTCTTATAATTTTATGTCGATGAACCGAACCATGGAAGCCAACGAGATCCATGGTTTAATGTGCTGGTCGAACGCGGTCCAAAACAAAAGGCTTTTGACATAGCTATCCGAGCATCACTGTGCGTCCCTGTTGCTCAGTTGATCCAAGTGCCGGATGCGTCCCTCCACCTGGCATGCTTGATGATGACTTCATCCAAATTTAGTATTGTTAAAATAAAAAAGAAAAAAGAAAAAAAAAGGTACAAATCCATGTACGTAAAAAAATAAAAAAATAATCACCCTAACACTTTAATTAATGGGACAGCGACGGAGGAGGATTAAGATGGGCGCTTGGTTGGTCCTGCACGGCCAAAATATATCTGACCCATGTGGCGGGTCCCACGCTTTCTGGGACTGGGAGTCATTGACCGGCTGCTTCGGCTCCTCCCCGAGCCGAGCAGCCCAGCCCCGGCTGGCTGGTTCATCATAGTTTTTCGCTTTGCTCCTCCATCTATGATTATTATTAATCCTATCCTAATTAGACTTTTGTGTAGTCTAATGTGTCTTTTTTTTCTTCTTCTTGTTTTTCGTATTAGAGGATGCGGAATAAACGTGGAAGAATAAGTAAGTTGTTTATGGTCTTTTTTTTCTCTCTAAATCTTTGTTTTGAGGTTTTAGGAAAAAAGTTCAGTTTCATGTTGCAAATGCCTTAAATATGTCAATCGAACAAAAGTATATACGAATTCATTTAATGTACTTTTAATAATAATTTTTAGTTAAATCATCTTGTTTATCATGCAATAATTTAAATTGCTACAATATGAATGGAGATCGTCAAAGAATCTATCAATAGAACCTCAAAACAATGATTTTTAAGCACCATGACAGTTAGGAATTGAACTTTGATTCAAACGAGTCAAATGTTTTTTAGAACAATTATTCTAAAATGTTTTTTTAGTTATTTTTAAATTTTGTATATTTTAAAAATCATCAATTAAGCGTTAAGAAAAATAAATAATAATAATAATATATTATATAGTTATTTAGGACTTATGATGTAATGTTTAAGACTTAATTTATAGTATACAATTAATTAAGATTTAGTTAAAACTTGATTAAGTGTTAAAAGTAAGCCAATAATTGACTTTTTTTTCATACTGTTACTGTTGACCAAATATTAAATTTCTAATTGTAAATATTCAGCCATATTTTGTCATAAAATTTTAATTAAAATTTCGGGCTTATATTTTGATGCAACTCGTGCGTAATCCTTTTTACCCGATGGGAGCAGAATGATGAATTCTCTAAGCTATAATAGTAAATTTCTGTCAAAGTTAATACACGTTAAACAATCACCACTGGAGCTCCCGACTACGACTCTTCAACACTTAAGTCTGATAGGGAAAGAAATGAAGAAGATGAATGAGAGTGGAAAAGAAAAGAAAGCGTATGAGAGTGTAAATCTCTTCCTTTTTGATCGTACCTCTCTGTCTCTTGTATAGACAAAGCTTTTTGATAATAGAATGATTCCCCTCTTGCTCTTCTGACAATGGATTGTACATGTATGTTAGGAGATAGAACTTGCATAGAATTTCTACATTGTGTGCCACGTGTCTTAAGATGATAACGAACACAAGCCGTCGGAAAATAGAACGTAACAATTGTTAGAGAAGATTCCTCATGCGATCTCTAGATGTCAAACCTTTATGTCACTAAGAGAGGAGAGGTTTGAAGTATTCTTCAAGTGAGTGACTTAGGATATTGCTGAATGACTGCTCCTCAGCATGATTTATCATTTGAGCCACTATGTGATATAAGACGACTGCAGCCGACAGACGAGCTTAGTGGGGTATAGTAGGGCAACCAATTCGGGAGTACGCCCAAATGGAAGGGTTAGGAAGTGTTGCAGAGTAGTTTGTTTAGGGGTACATCCGAACGATTGGTTCAAGAAAGGCGACCGAGCAACCAATTTGAGGGTACACCCAAACTGCTGGTTCGAAAGGTGTGACTGAGCAACCAGTTCATGGGTATATCTGAACTGTTGATTTAGGAGGCATGACTAAGCAATTAGTTTAGGGGTATATCTAAATTATTGGTTCGGGAAAGATGATTGAGCAGCCAGTTCGGGGGTACACTCGAACTGCTGGTTCAGGAGGCATGACTAAGCAGTTCGGAGGTATACCCGAACTCTTGATTTTCCTTTCTGCGTTTACACTTATTTATCTTAGATGGGCTCATCTGGAAGCGATAGCATATCCATATCGTATTTCTTTATGATATTTAATGCAGCATTAAGTGTTTTAAAATTTTGATTAATTTTATTTTGCCACTCTGATTAAATATTAAAATATGTTATATAATTTTATAAAATTATATTAAGAGGTACTAAATAATTATAAAATATACTATTTTTAACAAATAATTAAAATTTAGTATGTAAACGCGGGGAAGAAATAATTTATGAATAAAGAAACTTAAGCAAATAATTAAAAAAATAAATTTTTTGTGAAAGAATTTTATTTTAAAAAAAGAGCTTTTAAGGACAATTATCTCTATTTATTTTTTTTTAAAAGAAAAATACATACTAAATGATATTTTCTTTGCCGTAAATGTCTTTTCATGATATTTGCATGACAAACAAATATTAACAATTTCTAAAACGTTGTTAAAATTTCAACCACTCTTGACTGATTGACCTTGACGAAGTCTCTGAATTAAGTTCAGTGCTTCCACAAAAGAAAACAACTACATAAATTCAATGAGAAGATTGCCCATCTTATTTACCTTTTGATGGTCTATTTAAAAAAGTCACCCGTTAAAGGAATTATGAAT
>JBAMHZ010000043.1:466830-485443 GCA_037177395.1 Alpinia galanga
GCGACTAAGCACCTCTCTGCTCGGTGGGTGCTTGACGTCCAAGCGTTGTGCTTGGTGCTCGAGCACCTCTATGCTCGGCACTCAATCACTTGATGCTTGGGATCGTGCGGCCCACACTGCGCACCCGAGCACCTGGTGCTTGGGATCATGCAGCCGCACAGCATGCCCGAGCACCTTGTGCTTGGACGTCGCTTTTTTCCCCACAGATATAGTAAGTTACTGTGCATTTATCATCCACGATACTACGTGACTTTACTGTTCATCTTCTTCACGATGAACAATTACAAAAGACAAAATAATCGATCAAATTCATGCAACTTGGTTACGAACCTAGCTCCAATACCAATGTTGGATCTTCGTAAGCTTTGTGTGAATTTAAATGCTATAATTAAATACTTACATCGAGTGTTTGGTCGATGATTTCCTTGAGTTTCCAGCAGTGGATGCTTCTGTTCTCGCTCGTCGTCTGAGGAACAATCATAATTCGTTGAATCAAAAAGTTTCTACTCTTCTACAAACCAAGAGCATATATAGGGAAAAAGTTAAGGTAACTACCCAAGTTAGCGGTTGCAATGTCTACTTATAGGCAGTTGCGACACTTGCACATTGTGCAGACCTGAAATAACTCTTACAAGAGGCAATGACATGTCAATTAACTATCCAGAAATGAATGGACATATAGTCTTTACAATGATTAATCTTTCTTCGATTTTTGACTGAATAAAGGTATGTGCTGATGTCTGATTAGATTCTAACAAGTTGCTCTGTAGACATTGCTCTAAATTATTTTAAAACTAAATAAATGCAAATAAAAGAAGACCTTTTTATTTTTTAAACTATATATATTTTTTTCATTAGGTCCCTAATCACTTGAATACAGGTACATACTACAATAAAATGAAAATATTTACTATAAACGAGTGCATCTATCTCAATTATAGTTAATTTTTGATAAAAATGAACATATATACTATTTAAAAAAAATTAAGATTGATGCTGTGAAATTTTATGTTGCATTCATGTTTTCATATAAATGTTATGCCATTAGAGGTTTCTGTTTGATCTCTAGACCTGTTTTATGCAATGAAATCATACCACCATCCAGGAGAATGAAGCTAAATGTATTAAGTGATGGAACTCAAATGGAATTTTCCGTCCCAGTTCCCGGGAGTTACGCAGTCCAGGTCTGGAACTCTTTCACAACTATCAAAGTTCAAAATTTATCTTCTTCGAAAGCTTAATACAAGAGAATACGCCGTGTAAACAAATTCCTCTACGAGACTGAAATTGAGTCCTCTGCTCACACAATATTCGAAGACGGTGCACCATCTTTATTGTAAATGAACAGTCTCTGAGTTGGGCTGAAAGGTGATCCAAAAAACTTGTGGGTGAACTGACGTGTCACTTCTCGCTTGACGCAGAAGGATGGATTCGTGGAGTTGCAGCATGAATGGCAATTACAATGTTGTCGCATTATCTGGGTAGCTAGATGTGAATGACCGAATGTGATATAGTTTTCAGGAACACTGGAGTACATGATCTCGAGATGCTTAGCAAATGGAAAAATGTACTAATTCGTCTGTGGAGCTATAGAGTAAAATTGGTCGACCAGACTTTCCCACCCTGACTCCTGAAAATTGCACCAAGTCCTAACGACTCGGAAGCACTCTGTTTCATGCTTCGTATACTAACTAGGGGGACAAGTTTTGAGGACATAATGTTACTGCTTTGTGGAACTTTGTCTGCGTAGAGTCGGAGTCCCGTTTTCACAATCCAACTATGTATTCAGACGTATGTTTCTACTTATCAATAGCGATGAAGTGAGCACGCCTTCTTGTTCACTCGTCTTTTCCACAAAAAATAAGTGATAAATACCTCCGAGCCCAAATGCCCAGATAAGGAACCCAACCTTCTATTTACGCTGCCTGCTATTCATTTGTGCACGTCTAGTGGCAAATGTCCGTAATCCAGAAGAGTTTCACTAAAAATAATGGGTGGTCGACTTCATCGCGAATCGAATTTCAAATTAAATTCGAAGTTAATATCAGCTTTATCAGGAGAGCATGTTAAATTTTCAAACATGAGAAACCCCTGACACAGCGATGGTAGCACGAATAACCTTGCCGACTTTGGAGAGCCTGCTCCCGAGCGTCCGCTGTAAATTCGGAGGCAGGACATGGAATTCTTCTCCAGCAGAATCTCCGATACGGTGTCGTAGACGTCCAGAAATCGAGCCATCTTCTCCATCGGCTGCTTTTATTATTCCACCGCCTCTGAAACTGGAGGAATTGGACGGCAGCATCGCCCGCAATCCGTCGTAGATGCTTTTGGATTTCAAGAACAAAAAAAAAAAAAACAAAGGAAAAAAAGCGAAACAGATTAAAAGTATATAAATTCTCGCGATGAATAAATTAATTTGCATTTATAGATTTGATTAGGATAAACCTAAAGCAGTCAGAGATACCATCTCCGGTGAAATTGTTATCAGCGATAAAAACTAAACAAATCTTATCATCAAATTGCATAAATTGGGGAATGTTTTCTACCACTGGTTGTCAATTTACTGCAGCTGGAGGAGGTAGTTGATCAGAGATTTGCTGGTCGATGATGGAGAAGACGGCAGCAGACACCTGGATTATCAATTAGATGGACAGACAACTTTTTACACAGACCTTTTGAGTGTTATACAGATGCGTGAAATCTCAATTACAGTTATTAGATTCCTTTTTAATAAATTAGAGTACCAAAAAACACTTATCTAAATTGTTCCAAACTTTTTGATGATAAGAAACTTGTCTTTAATATGGTAATCTATCAAAATTCTAAGATAAATAACCTACAAAGTTTTATCCATCTGGAGAACTTGTTATCAGACCCTCCTTAATTTGGTTTGGTCGCACTCGATTTAGCGTTGGTTAGGGAAAACGCCGTTTCCTTATTGTTTCTGGTATAGACTGCATAGATCAACCGACCTGAGGCAGGACACCGCCTGATCGCACAATCCACCGTTGAACATGCCTACAGAAAAAGATGGACGGTGGATACACTGTCACCGCACGAGATCGACGTGGGCGCAGTTGGAAGGATGCGGCCGCTTCGGCATTTCTGGTCGATGCTGTGCGGCCAAAATTTCCGCACCCTTCCCTTCGTCCTCCTCCCCACACCATCCACTCGTTCCATCAAATCCCCAAAAGCCCACGAGAAATTCCAGCGTCATTCTTCTGTGCACTGACCGAAACCCTAACTCGTCTCCAACCCAACGTGGTTCTCCTTCCGATTGATGGCGTCCTTTGACTCTCCCGCTGGTGCTCTGCTTCCGGAATGGGTTGAGGAGAGATAGAGGTTCGATTTAGATTGGCCGGCGCCGCGATGGAGTGGGACAGCGAGTCCGAGGGACCGAGCGGAGACGAGGAGGAGGGTTTCCTGCTGAGTGGCGGCAGCGGGGGACCTTTCTCGTTCGCCGTGGAGGGCATGCTAGGGCCAGCATCATCGTGCGGGTTGGTGGTCAGCGACGCGCTCGAGCCTGATCACCCGATGATTTACGTCAATCGAGGATTCGAGGAGGCTACTGGCTATCGTGCTGAGGAGGTGCTGGGAAGGAACTGGTAAGTTGTTTGTGTCTTTGCATATTAGGTCCCTCGGACTCGGATCTTTTGGTTTATTTTCCATATATTCATGTAGCTCTAAATGCATTTATTTGTATTACCTTCATTTAGTTGAGAAGAGCAGATTCTGCAATTCTTTATTACTGATTTAAATGTTTTTTTTTAAATAAAATTGATTGTTCTTGTTTGGCGCATACAAATCTGAACTTCAACTTTTAAGGTTACCGTTCATCCCTTAGTAAAATCATTATTAGATTCTACTTTAATTGGCGTGTTCCTAGTTGATATTGAACAATATTGAATAGCTATAGTGACGTAGTATGAGTCAGTTTGAGACCAAGGAATTCCTATTTCCACTTGTTCATTAACTGGTGTTATATGAGTTTATACGAGTCTGTTAATGCTACATGCTTGGATGATGATGCTCAAAGTTGATGATAGACACTTTAATCTTTGATATGGATGTAAGTTTACCAGTGATGCTTCTGCAGTTGAAGTAGAAACAAGAAGCATTTTTTGTCTGACTTAGGTTACCCCATTATGAGGATGGATAGACAAAGAATTTCAAAAGATTGTTTTGCAATGCTATTTACCTGCAATCTTTTCTATAGAATCCTTTTAGCCTTGCCAATTTCCTAACGACCAACACCCCAAAGATCCTACATTTATGATTTTAGTATTTATTTATTATTTCACAATCTACAAAAATAAAATAGTTATCTTTTGCTAAAGTGAAAGTTAGTATTCTTTGTTAAAAAGGAATAACTCGATTCTGGTGTTAAATCATAGCCTCAAACTCTTTTTGATGAGTAAGTTCTGCATCATGCTTCAGTAGGTGTTTTATTGAAGTCCATGCGGCCACATATATAAGGATGTGTGTTCCCAACATTTTTTTTTCTATATGCTTAGTGACAACCACTATGCAGTTGGGAGTGAACATGTGACAAAAATAGAGGCAATATGCAGGGCAAATAGTGCATGTATCTGTATATTACTTGAATTTTTTTGCTGTTTCAAAATTGCCAAGTAAGTTTCTTGGCCTTAGATGCATATAAAGAAGATAAATATTGTTTGTGTTATGATCAGACTTGAGTTGATGTGAGACTTCAAGAGCTTCAATAAATGTTGCACTTCCTTAACTAGGAAAGAGCTGCAAGTTCAATGGTACCTTACTAATGGTAGAAATTAGTGAAACATAACACGATCTAGTTAGAAAATAATTAGTGTGATGATTCTAAAGAGTTCAGTAGCATTGTTTGTGTCAGACATGTCAGTTCCTATAAGTTTAGTAGCATCTACATCAATTTTTGAATGTCTTTGCTTAGGTATAAATATTTTGCTTATTGGTATGTGTTGAGATTCATGTCTTATTTGCAATTTGTCATGCATTAGTATGTGCTAGATGTGAACTTTTTAATGGACTGTTTACATTGATCAAATAATTATCTTATTGAAAATTATTTAAAATAATTCAGCATCAATTTGGTTATTTTTTAATTATCTTTCTTGGATAAAAGCATAGCATACACATTAAGTGATCCAGTCTCATGTTGCTTGCATATGTTTATTATAGCTTTCTGAGATTTCATTTCCAGGTTATTATCTCTAAATATCATATTAATTTTTTAAATTAAAGCACAACATCATGTTATCTAAATGATATTTTCATGTACAAGTTCACTCCTTACTTTGAAATATGGTGTTTGTGCCAACAACTTTTGAATGTCTGCTAGAACTTAATAGTAGCGAGTACAATCCTATTATTGGAAATATTTAAAATTAGTAGAGATGAAAGTCCAACATGGTTAGAATACATGCTACTTGCTGTATGATTGGGTTCCTGCTCAAAGAACCTGTGTAGCTCAATGATGCAAGAGTTCTCTGAGGCAGATTACAAAGGGATAACCAAGTTGGGGCTTAGTGTGTTCTCATTTTGCACATATGATGCTGTCCAAATCACTTCCCCTTTTCTTTATGTGTCAGAAATACCCCATTCATAGGTCTAAGATACACATATATGAATTGAAAGGTCTGAACTATCAACTGATCAGTTGGTATAATTAATTGATGTTTAAAACTTTAATCTGAATAGACTGAAACCCTTCATATTGGATGATCATGAACATCGAGAAGATTGAGATCCTTAACCAATTGGGGAACAAGATTACCATGTTGCACTGACTTTTCCTATTTCTTAATGATATTTTGTAATCGAGACAATTGGTTGAATCTCATGAAACCATTTATTTCATAGAAATTTATTTTATTTCTTTTTTATGAAGCAAATCAACTTCTACTCTTGAATGATCCAAGTCACTTTCGGTTTAGTTGTAACAAAAGATTCTCATTTTTTGTGGAAAAGACACATATCAACAGTTTTTATCCTACATATGAACAATTCCTTTCTTGTTCATTGACAACAAAATATTTTCTGTGCGATGGTAAACAAAACATGTTTTTTGGAGAGAGGTTCAATGATTATGCTTACCTTTTCATTGATTTTGATCCAGAGATACCCTAATCTGATAACAAAAAAGACTCGACAACAAAAAACTGTTGAGCTTGCAATGTCCATCGCCTCCATTGGAGCATATTTAATTAAGATGTAGGAAAATTTATGTTCTATGATGATGTTTGGGGTCTTGAAGACCAAGTTTTAACTCCTAGGCACCTAAGAGACCCTATATTCAAAGAGACCCTTCTTTGATCTGAAACAAGGTTAAGATCCATCGTCTTAGTGGTTTATATAATTTCTAATTTGAGCTGTCTAGGCTTAACGTAATTTTATCCTCAAAATTATTGGCAGTTTTTAGCTTGAAAATTCCTTATTTGAAATTATTCTATGGTTTGTTTGAAAGGTAATGATGCAAAAACCCTTTAGTAGTCATATCTTATTGTAATTTATACTCAACATGCTAGGCTGATGTAGGTTGAGTTCAATTACATGACATTTTAGCTGCATCACAAGTTGGGATGCATGTGATTATTTCAGGGAATCACTTCTTTGTCTCTTTCCTAATTTTTATTTTGGAGAATATAATATGATGTGATGAATTTCATTTTTGAGACATTGGACAACTATGTCCCAATTATGAATATGAAAATTGCAACTAATGCATGCTTTTAGATGAATGTGAATTTTGAGAGGGATATGCTAGATTGTCTAGAGGTCACGGGTTCGAGTCTCGCAAATAGTCTCTTGTAGAGCAGGATAAGACTGTGTATAATAGAACCTTTCCTGGGATCCCGCATTAGTGAGAATTTTGTATACTGGACTGCCCTTTTTTATGCTAGATTGCCAAAAAAATATTAATGTTAAAGTGTGGATGGATCATCATCATTAGGTGGTGTTTGTCAGTACTGTCACAACTTTTTGGGGTTGACTACTTGAATCTTATTTCTCAATTAAACTCTATGATAATACTTAAATGTTTTCAATCATTTTTATTATCTCAACTAAAGTTTACTTTCATTTCATCTACCCTTCATGCATTTGACTATATCCAAGTTAATTTGTCTGATCATAGAATTTGTGTTCATCATTAAATTCAACACTATCTTAACTTGAATTAATCTCGTCTAGTAATCCATCACATTTATTTAGCATGATCATTTTTTGCTATAATAATTGTGTTTCAGTTCTTTCTCGACTTCCAATAGTCTAATCCATTTGTTGAAGTGTGAGAAATAAAATTGTATTGTCTGCAATTCTTAGTAGAGACCTGTTATGTGGTATATACAGGGCCCAACTAAACCCAAAGCTCAACACATTCAATGTGTGACTAAATCCACTACGCATGACTTAAAACCTTTAACACTCTCCGTTGGAAGATATATACTATTACGTCTAGCTTGTTATATAAGCTGGGAAGTTTAGTTGACACATGGGCATTAGATAATGAAATCACCTATCTTCTTACTTATATAAATTTGTTCAACAGTTGTGTCTGAGGCTGATGGAGCATTATGTGAGGGAAGGGAAGAGATCTCTTGGCTACAATAAGGGCACATCAGAAGTTTTATATTTCTGTCAAGGTTGTGTTGGATTTATTTAGCAATACCACCAACCAAAGGTTAAATATTAGTAACTTTGAAATCTTCTTCACATTTTCTGTAGAAATAATGTTAACTTGACCATAAGTCAATGCATAAATAGAGAGGTAGAACTGAGGGTGACAAGATGATGAAATGACACCCAAGAGTGGGCTTCTCTTTATGGTGCTGCATACGATACATGACAATGACCCCTGCATGGAGAAAGAAAGCATTCAAGGGTCCAAAGTCCACTGTAAGGAGGAATATGCAAGTCAAGGAAAGGAACCAATGGAAGGAGATAAGAAGCGTCAGATATGGAATGAAGGAAGAAGGGAGGTTTGGTAAGATCTGATGCTGGGAAAAAAAAAATGAAGTTGGTGGAATTAGGAAATAATGTTGTTGATGTAAAGACAAGCAAGGTTCGCTACACATGAACTGCAATGCCATCAAAACAAAATGTCACACAAAAACTAACTAAATATATACCTTAAAGGCGCGCCACTGGTACCATTTACAAATCTCAACAAATTATCTGAAGGTAAAATACTTCAGAATGGTAGCTTGGAAAAAGAGGAAATTGAACCCTGTCTAAGATAAGGGATGGTTGGAAAAAGATTGTTATTGGAAGATTGGATATATTGGATTAAGCAAATATTTTTTTAATTTAAATCTTATGTGACATCTTTGAGGGAGTGATTTGGGATTTACATAATTATGCAATGTGATGGCATCTTATGAGAATATTGATTTATGAGCCATGGAATGTTGAAATGGCATATTGGTTGGATATTTATGAGGAAGACACTTATGCAATTATATTGTAGATTTAAGTTGTAGTTGCGTTGATTGTGTACCTTTTTACTTAATTGAGGAGATGCTTTGGAATTTGGAATTTGAAACACTATCTGTTGTTATTGAATCTCGATGAGTTGCTCAAAATTCACATGGGAAGGAGTTTAGTTGAGATGTGTTATGTTGGGGATTTGTGATAGGTTGGCGTAATAGTTTTTAGAAAAAATGGTTGGCGGGAAGGAAAGTTGTTAAATACTTGGATTAAATGTGTTTGGATTTTGATTGATGAGATTTTGGATTTAATGATTAAATGGTTTTGGAGGTTTTATTTTTTATCATTTTTTTCCAAGAGAACATATTTTGGAGCAGAAAAAAAATTAAATGGTGCGAAGGAGATGGTATATTATATATGTTCATGAAAGTCTCCATGGACTGGACTTTGGAAAACGAATGAATATGTGAGCATTTGCCTGAGATATTTACTTTTTGAATTGGTGCTATCATCTATCATCTGTGGAGGAAACACAAAATTTTTAGTGTCATGAATAATAAAGCTATGCTTGTGCATGTTATTTTCGATGCTATTCTGTTGGATGTCAAGTACAAAATAGGTGGACTTACATGACTATTCTGTTCTGATACTAAGTGTAGCACTGGATCCAACCTATCTGAATATGATCAGTTTCCATTTCAGATAATCTAGTGCTTTTTCTCTTTTTTTTTAGACGAGAATATCGTACATTATTGCCCTTAAGATTCTACCTTTTTATTTTTATAAATTATAAAAATTATTTCCTTTTACAGTTCCTACGTTTTTGTCCTTAAGATTCTACCATTTTGTTTTTGTAAATTAGAAATATTTTTTCTCTTACAATTCCTAATCTTTTACCAACACTATTAGTCTAGCTGATTCCTTAAGCATTCCCTTGGTTTACCTTTACCATTTTTGCACATATTTTGATCTATGTTAATCTTAAGGAAAAAACTTATCTCTATGATTATTGCCACTCTTAAAACTAATTATTAATCTTTTTCTTAAAATAAGTATTCATGGTTATAAGAAAATATGACAAAGCAAACTCTAAAATCATACTGTTTTCTTTGTTTCTTTTCTCAAATCTGAAGTCTCCATGTACGCCTTTGTATTTGTATATTTCTTTCTAATTCTCCATTTCAAGCTCCTCTGACCTCAAATTATTTCATCTAGGTTCTTCTGAAATTTCCTTTTGGTTTAATCTTTTGTTTCTTCTTGAGGGACATAACTATGCAAGAACTTACAGTACTATCTTCTTTTTTTTTAAATTAACAGTAGTACAGTTACTATCTAATTCTCTTAATTCTGATATGTTTATTTTTGCAATTCTTATCTTCTATATAGTCTTTTGGGGGTTGAACTTTTCATTAGTCTGGATATTTAAATATTTATCTTGCCTATTTTTGTTGCCTTTTTGCCAACCCATTTTGTCTGTTTTGAGCATGTTATACTTAGTTTCTCTTAATCATCACATCTGCAAATTATAGTCCTTTCTCTGAAACTTTTCCTATATTTCAAATTGGTTGAACCTGGAGTGGTAGTTTATAAAATTTTGTGCTTATTGCTGGTGTTTCAAGAAATTATCATTGTTAAGGATGAATTGCCATTATTGGAAGCTAACACTTTTTTTGGACCTTCATATCTTTCTATTTATCCACTTGTGAGCCATATTTTTTTCTGCAGCCGGTTCTTGCAATGTAGAGGGCCATTTGCTCAAAGGAGGCACCCTTTAGTAGATGCCACAATAGTTTCTGAAATTCGGAGATGCCTTGAAGAGGGAATTGAGTTCCAAGGTGATTTATTGAATTTTAGAAAGGATGGTTCCCCATTGATGAATAGGCTTCAATTAACACCAATTTATGGGGATGATGATACCATTACCCACTATATAGGTATTCAATTCTTCACTGATACAAGTGTTGAATTGGGTCCACTTCTCAGTTCTGCTGTCAAGGAATCTGCTAGACCTGATCGCTTAACAACTGAACGTGTATTCCGACCTGTTTCGCTTGGTCATACTCATATCTGTCGTGAATTCTGCAGTATGTTGCAGTTGAGTGATGAGGTATTGTGTCTGAAAATCTTTTCCAGGCTCTCTCCAAGAGATATTGCATCTGTTGGTTCAGTATGCAAGAGGTTATATCAGCTAACAAAAAACGAGGATATCTGGAAAATGGTTTGTCAGAATGCATGGGGCAGCGAAACGCGTGCTTTAGAAACTGTACCTGGGGCTAAAAGACTTGGTTGGGGAAGACTTGCAAGAGAGTTAACCACCCTTGAAGCAGCTGCTTGGCAGGAACTGACAGTTGGAGGTGCTGTAGAGCCATCCCGTTGTAATTTTAGTGCTTGTGCCGTTGGAAATCGGGTTGTTCTTTTTGGAGGTGAAGGTGTTAATATGCAACCAATGAATGATACCTTTGTTCTGGATCTGAATGCCAGTAATCCTGAGTGGCGGCATGTCAAAGTAACATCTGCACCTCCTGGTAGATGGGGTCACACGCTTTCCAGTCTAAATGGATCATCATTGGTTGTGTTTGGTGGCTGTGGAACACAGGGATTGCTCAATGATGTCTTCATACTTGACTTGGATGCCCAATCTCCTGCATGGCGTGAAATCTCAGGACTTGCACCTCCCATGCCAAGGTCATGGCATAGTTCTTGTACTGTTGATGATACAAAATTGGTGGTTTCCGGTGGATGTGCCGATTCTGGTGTGCTCCTCAGTGACACTCACCTTCTGGATGTCACGATGGAAAAACCTGTATGGAGAGAGATTCCAGCATCATGGACACCGCCATCCAGACTAGGACACTCATTATCAGTGTATGATGGGCGCAAAATACTCATGTTTGGTGGTCTTGCAAAAAGTGGGCCCCTTCGATTGCGTTCCAGTGATGTGTTCACAATGGATTTGAGTGAGGAAGAACCCTGTTGGAGGTGTATTACAGGCAGTGGAATGCCTGGTGCTGGAAATCCAGCTGGCATTGGTCCACCTCCTCGCCTTGATCATGTAGCTGTTAGTCTTCCTGGAGGCCGAATCCTCATATTTGGTGGGTCTGTGGCTGGTCTTCACTCAGCTTCCCAACTCTATCTCTTGGATCCAACTGAAGAAACACCAACATGGAGAGTACTGAATGTTCCTGGTTCTCCTCCTCAATTTGCATGGGGTCATAGCACTTGTGTTGTTGGAGGAACAAGAGCAATAGTGCTCGGTGGTCAAACCGGAGAGGAATGGATGCTGAGTGAGTTGCATGAGCTGTCTTTAGTAAGTTCAATTATTAACGTCAAGGAAGACAACTAGTTTCTTTGACCACAGAAGGACACAGATCGCCAAATGCTATGGAAGACAATGACTTGTATCCACATGGAGATCTATAAATATACTTGCAGAATGGTATCCGTCTTGATTTAGAATAAGGCCTAATTTGCTGCATTGATGGCAAACGTTCTGTGCTAAGGATTTAAGCACTTTAAACTTTCTGGACTGGGATATCATAAATGTAACATGCTGAAGAGAGTGGTGGAATTTATCCTTTTTGTTTGCCTAGAAATTTTTTAGATTGTATGCTAAGAAATTGTATCAGGAAATCTAGGGTTGCCTATCTTTGTGGTGAGCTTTTTCTTATCTGATTGCTGATATGTATCTCTAGTTTGAGAACCATGGGTTTCATGATGACTCTATTGGTGTTCTCTATTAGTGGTTGCTATATAAATATATCTCAATGGTCGGAGTTTCCCTGTACTTCATCGGGTATCTCAATTTTATAATCCAATCTCTGTCGATATTCTCAATTAGATGTTTTTTTTTTTTGCTTCTTATTGAATCTAAATTACTATACTAGGATATTTGTTCTTTATAAGATGCCAAATGTCCAAAACAATAACTCAAATTTCATTTAAATTTACGCCAAAATTGGAGGGTTGAAAAATCGATGAGAGCATCAGATTGTAGAAGTTCCAGGAGTTAACAGAAGAGTTGTTTCAGTCCAGGCTTTCAGCTGTGGCCCAAGAAGATAGCATCTCAGGAATTGTGTCAGACATGTTATTATTGCCCGTAATATACAAGTCCAAAGGCTCGTGCCCAGCATCATAAATCACAAGTTCATTCTAAGAGAGCATCTCAGGAATTGGGTCCTTCGACTAAAGAATTCACCACAATAAAGTCGTCGGTTGGTGAGTGCCAAATAAGGCACCATTAGTAAGAATTCAGGATGAAGAAAGTGAAAATGAAGAGGAATGGGTGGCCATCAGCCCAAGTGATGCTCGGTATGGATTCTGAATCCATGTCAAATTTGCATGCTCGTGGTGACAACAGAAGTTTAGATGTTGAGCGGGATGATCATACCGTTGATGAAGGTGAAAAATTTGATACTTCTTGTTTTATGAAATTTAAAGACAATATGGAAAACTGTATGGTCCACATGCATAAAAAAGCACGGTTTTGTTACGTCTGATATAAAAAATCTGTAGAATCACACTGGTCACTTAACATATGTTGATCTAAAGGTAAGATTTCCACTTTTCACGTTCAAAACCTTACTGTGCCACTATGATTAAAAATTAATTTTTTACCAGGTCACGAGGGATTTCGTGTGCTTGTATTTTAACGACATCTGTCATGCTTTTCAAACCTTGGAGGTTGTAAGGAAGCATATGATAGCTAAAGATCATTGTAAACTGCATCATGGAGATGTAGGTGGCGATGAAGATGTAAATTAGAAGACTCCTATGATTACAGTAGCAAGAATTGGTTTAGTGTGAGACAGCCTACCTGGAATATATGGCTACAAAAATATGAAGGAAATAGTCTAAAGTTAGATAACGCTCAGAGTGTGCGTGTGATCTATAGTTCCTGTTCATGTTAGTATATATCTGGAGACTACTTTTACTAAATCATTTTATAAGTTTCAAAATCTATCCAACTTGGTCAGCATTTGCATTGTATTAAACTTGCTTTTTGTTTGATTTTTTTTGACATATCTGATGGTTATTTCCCTATCTTCTAGTTAATGTCAGATGGTACTGTTAGCAATGTTGAACTTGGAAATCGGAGATTTGAGCTCCCTCCACTACCAAAGATATTGCATTAGCCTTTGAATTTGCTTCACGGTACATTGACTTTCCTTCATCGCTCCATTAATCTTTTGATGTTCTGGCTGGAGAGTGGGATGTAAACTTCAGTTCAGTCTCTATAATTTCCCCATTACTCATTTGATGGATGACCATCGTCTGCTTCTTTAATGTTTTTATGATGAACAATGGTTAAATGAATTGTTTGGCAGTTAAATATGCTGGTGCAGTACGATTGGCAACACTGTAGTCACGAAACCAGGACATGAGAATGAGAGTTTTGAAGAAGATGAACCAGCGAGGAGTTGATGCTCACCTCCTGGATAGAAGTGATTACGAAGAATAAAATCATTAGAATTGACATAAACATGCTACAAGAAGGGGATTTTGGCACAATGGTAAATTGTTATCTTGTGATTTAGAAATTACAAATTTGAATTTTGTAAATAGTCTTTTGCAAAGTAGAATAAAATTATATATAATAGATTCTTTCTCAAGATCCCAACTTTGTGACAAGAGATGATTTCAAATTCTAAACATGCCCATTTTATATCAACAAAAGATAATTTGAGGCACCACACTCAGGTATTGATATTCTTAAGTTTGATGCTACCGGCCAGTGATCTCTTGCAGTATAGATATCAGAAAGAAGCGACAATCACAATAATAAGTGCATTCCCCGCCGACCCTCTTGAACCTAGTTTGGTTCCTTTTTTATATTTTTCGCAACTATAGTTGGCTTAAATTTGGAAACAACGAACTGAAAACATAGGTGTGAAGATATCACCGAACCATTTCAACTGAATTCTTCAGCAACTGGCCTGAAAGAAAGCAGGTACAGGTTCGTGTTCTGTTGGATCATTCTCTCTTTCCAGAGTAATGCCACTAAATATATGTGAAGATGACCATGGCAGCTTAGTTTCGTGTGGCTCTTTCATTTCAAATGTTGGTATGTTTTGTTATTTTGTTCTTAATATGATATGTTTGTTTTACATGCAATTTGGCAGCATGCAGCCTTATTCTATTTTTTTTTTTACAAAAGAAAAAAAAAAACTCTCGGACGCATTAAGCAAGTGGCATTCATACTGACCACCACTGAAGTCCATTCATCACATTAAGAATCGATTATCCGGCTAGTCTTGAGTCAAAGACAATACATGCCACTGCTCAAAATGCTTCACTTTCCTATATATGCAAATGAGCAATTAGTCTATCCTTCTCCACTTTGCTCCGAAGTAGCCATAATACAATTGCTGTGCATGTTCTCACTTACTTATTTTTCACATCTGTACAGTAATCATATTAGTTTAGTGAAGAAGGCCTTTACCTAGGAACTTAAGATACAGCAGCTTTAAATTGTCAAACCTACTACTATGATTATATATATCAGTATTCATCCACTGCAAATGGGCAACCACAATTGTGTTTAGGAGCTGCCAATTGAAGATGTTGCAGTATTGCAATCTTCATCATTCTCCTCGTCGAGATCATCAAAGCCCCAAAACTCTTCTTCCTCTACCTCCTCTGGCATATTCCATAGATCTTGCAAAATCTCGCCACCCTCTAGGATCTCCATGACCTGACAAAACAAACAGTCAAATTTCTATTTGCCGTTGCAATTATGCGAAACCACCAAGAGATATCTAAACTACTTGTCTTTGTTTATTCTGCATTTTAACTCTTGTTTATGAAATTATAAGTCGTCAAAAGCCCGTGACTAGTATTCCTCACGCATCTAAGAGAGGTATCCAAGAGAACGAGGCAATTAAATACTTCTCACGGTGAAGGGGTAAGAGAATCTTCTATGTTGGTTCTTTTATTTTATGACCTCAAGAAGAACTCGACTTTGAACCCACAGAAGTGAAAGCCTTTTTCCATGTCTACATCACTAAGATGTTACATCTTCCCTTAGATTATGAGTATTCACCAAGTCTACGCTTGGTGAAGGGTTCACGTTACTCTTACAAATCTTTCCATTCATCAGTTAGTAGTAAAGCTCCATCAGGGAATCAATAAATGGATGGAATTATGCGCATGAAAACAACGTATAACCAAACGATCTCAATGAGGAGACTTGCTTTTTCTAATCACCTCAAATTTCAACTTACAATTATTGATGAAACCATACAAGACAACAGGAATCTTGCAATGACTAGAAGTAGCGCAAGTACTGACAATACTCCACAATTGCACATTTTGAGCATTTGAACTGAATTTTATCATTTTATAAAATAAAAAAAAACTTCATAATTTACTGTCGAGATTAGCCTACTTGTAGCAGCCAGTAAGTTACCTCAGTCATTGAAGGTCGCAAAGCTGCAGTAGCTCTGATACAAAGAGAGGCCGATAAGGTGACCCTTTTGAGCTGTTCCATGTCGTAATCATCTCCTAATCTTGGATCAACTAATATTTGTACCATGCCATCATTTAGAAAAGGCCTCGCCTGCAAAGACGTGGAAGTCAATCAAAATACTCAGGTGGCTAAACTTAACTTGATGTATTCATGGAGAAAAGTTACACTTACCCAGCTAAGCAAGCTTTTATGGGAACCATCTACCGGTTTCCTACCCGATATGATCTCTAGCAGGAAGACGCCAAACGAGAAAACGTCTGTCTTTTCGTCAACAATACCGTGCATGAAGTACTCCGGCGCCAAGCAACTGTTGATAGCATGAGCTCCACTTAAGAGACCGATCAATTTAAATTGTATCCCATATCATAGTTGCTATATATCGATGCCAAGAAGTTTGACGTGTGTACCCAAATGTGCCTTGTATTGGTCCGACGGCGCGATAAGTCCACTCCGATGGAAGCCATTTGGCGAGGCCGAAATCCGAAATCTGAGATGGAGAATTTGTTTTGGTTTCAAGAACTCAATAATTTAGCAAGGAGCAACAAGATTAGTTTTAAGGCTGAAGTAGTACCTGGGCTTCAAAGTTGGTAGTGAGGAGGATGTTGGAGGCCTTGATGTCCCTGTGGATGATCCTTCTCTGGCATCCCTTGTGCAGGTAGTGAAGTCCCCTAGCGGTGCCAAGCGCTATGTTGTACCTCAACCTCCACGCCATCGGCGGTGAATTCTCATCTGCAACAGATAAAAGAGCACACTCTAGTCCATGGGCTACCATGCCACGAGTTCTATTTGCAACTTACAAATGTTACCATGGAGATTGGATGATACGGAGCCGCGAGAAGAGAACTCAAAGATCAAATGGAGGTCACGATCGATGCAGCAGCCCAGAAGAGGGGAAACATTGGGGTGGCACACATGGCCGATGGTGCCGAGCTCCGTTAGGAAATCCTTCTCCCTTTTCTCGTCGGAGGAAGCCCTCATAAGCCTCTTCACAGCGATCACCTGCCCGTCCTCCAGCACTCCCCTGTACACTTCCGCGTACCCCCCTCTGCCCACCAGGTTATCTGCCCAACCCCAAGAAGAAGAAGAAGCAAGATTAAATTTTGAGAAGCAATGCCGACTGGAAGAGCGCTCCAATCCTTTAAAAGATTAACCTTTGTGGAATCGATCGGTAGCCTTGTAGATTTCTTCGTAGGCGAAGCATCTCCAACTCGGTTTCAGGGGCGGTTTCAAGTCGAGCACGGGGTCTATCCGTTTGCTCTCGGGAACAGGGGAGGTGACCTCCTCTTTGCACTCTTCTTCCTTGCTCCTCCGTCCAATGGTGGAAAGAAGGCGTTTGAGGCTTCCGCTTCTGGTGTAAAGCTGCCTCATTCTTCCTCTCTGCAACAAGAGAAGAGAAAGAAAGGGAGGGCAAAAGACAGAAACGGAAACGAGAGGAGATGGATTGGAACTAATGGCTTTCAAAACAGTGTACTAAGAAAAAGCTGAGGCGATCCTTGGCTTTCCTAGGGATACAATCATACAAAAGAAGCATCGATCACAAATGGCTGCACTCTGCTGGTATTTGTTCTTGGGTTGCAAGAGAGAGAGATAGAGAGATGACAAGTCTAACAAGAATTTAAAGATTACATAAATTCTCCACAAAAATAACTTTTATAAAACGAACTTATCCTATCTATTGGTTCCGCCACGAGAATGATGGTTATAATAAAAGAAAATTTTGTGGTTTACATGCTTCTACTTAAATTGTCAATATTACGTTGGGTATAAAACTTTCATGGCACTAAATCATGGTTTACAACCACTCTCCGTATAATAATTGGAGTTTATATAGAGTTGTTTACTCAGAGTTGTATTTAAAATGTTAATCTAGTACGTTTTTTTTTTAAATGTTGTGCAAGAGCGATCTGTCTTTTTCATGAGTCTCTTGTCAAAACTCCTTTATCAAAGAAGACCTTAAGAAAAGTCTACTTTTATAAATTCCCAAAATATATTTTTGAATATTCATTAAAATATTCCTCCAATGACTCCTGTAGCCATCGGTTCAATTGATTGTTTTGTTTGGAAATACGATGGACGAATACATGTACATAAATTATAGTTTGGGTAACCAAAATAAACTTTTATTCGAGTCAAGAAAATACGATTTATATTCAGAGATATTCGGCTTTCAATTTTCTTGGTAAGTTCCACTGCTATTGTAATAACTTTTTTATTTTAAAAAAAAAGGAAATTGACACTCAAAAATACAAAACTATTTCTGATAAAATTTCATTTTTTTTATGTAATATAATTGTGGTTGGATAATTCTAATATTTTTAGTCTGAAAAATATAAAATTATATTTGATTAAATACAATTTTGTTTATGTAATCATTGTTATACTTTTCTCATGATACTTGTGATTTTTGACTTCGAACTAACATAAAATCATATTCTATTTTGACCTTAATAAAACACGATTATATACTATCACAAATAAATAATTAAAATATCAATATAGATTTATAATGATAGTCGTATATCAAAGTGATAACCAATTGATATTGTTGTGGCACGGATGTAAGTTTTGATCAAAAAGTAAGTATGTCATGGAAGGATATTGATGCGGCTGGGAATTTTTGTTCCTCGAAGATGACGTGAGGATGGGGTTCTCTCCAGACCGCAACAGTAATAAGGTTGATTGCTTGAGGAATGATCTCCTCCGGTGCCCCTGTCCTGTCAAGAT
>JBAMHZ010000043.1:509849-524743 GCA_037177395.1 Alpinia galanga
ATAATAACCTTTGGAATCAAAATTACACGTCGATCACCGACCAAATACAGTAATATAATATAAATTATATTACATTAAAATTTTGATTATATTACCCGTATAAAATGCAAAAAGCAGCCTTAATGTTTCTTAACATTGAGTTCTAATTATTAGTTTACTTGTGACGTGGTCCAGCAAAGATGATTAGAAACTTGAGTGCTCGTGCGACTCAATCCAATTTCGATAACTTTCATTAATTTCTATAGTTTACAAATCAAACATGAAGCCCAAGATTATCCACAAAGTAGAGATGACTGAACTGACAGTTCTACGTTACTTTTCTATATTTCCAGCTCCTAATCAGAAAATTTTGAAAGGCTCCGGACGAAACTGACAGTTGCTACAATT
Source organism: Alpinia galanga (assembly GCA_037177395.1). Lineage (NCBI taxonomy): Eukaryota > Viridiplantae > Streptophyta > Magnoliopsida > Zingiberales > Zingiberaceae > Alpinia > Alpinia galanga. The sequence goes on from JBAMHZ010000043.1 coordinate 510,237, forward strand.
TTGTGGACCTAGTATTAATTAATAAATATTTTTATCCAAAAAAAATTAAGTTAGATAAAGTTGAATTTATTTAGAAGAAAAAATCAGGAAAAGAAATATCAAACTTGAGGTAATCCACACGTCATCTCTCAGATTGATATGAGTTGATCTAAACCTAACTTGATCTCTCCATATGAGTTAAAGAATGAATTCAACTTTATCTAACCCATTTTTTTTGATAGAATTATTTATTAATTAATGTCAACTCAGAAATATTGTAATAATACGAGTTATCTCAATTTTTATTCTATTTTTAAAAAAGCTCTATGGATTTAACATCCTCCTTTAGAGTTCTAAAACCATGCTATGTGTTCCTAGTAAAATAAAATGAATTTGAAATATTTAAAACATATACTGATAACATTAGACACTGGTGAATAACATAAAATTTCAGGAAGAAATGAAATTTTCCGCACACATGCTGATGCAACTGCAATTTTGGTAATATTAAACAGCCTGGTAATATTTTAAAAAGAATGTATTCTTTGAGGCGAAATGAAACATCCCAAAGTTCTTCCTCTTGAAAAGCAAATAATAATAATAACAATAATAATAATAATAATAAACCTCTAATTTTCCTCATGAAATCCACTGAAGAAATACTTTTCTCCAACGAGATTCTTAGAAATCACAGCTCCTGTCCGTAGAACATTCGTTAAATAGAGTGGGGCCCTCGTTGTTTGTACAGACAACAGCAGTTCGACTCTTCCCCAACCCCGTACCACACGGCAGCATCGACTGGTCCCACCTGCTGGCGACAATGGCCAATGGTGACTGGTTTCCTCGATGTCCGGTCTTTTGACTGGGACGTGAGAGCCACGGGACTTCACTGAGCCGTACATCAATTGACGACCGGGATGCCACGCGAGTGGTCAACGGTTGGCCGTTACCATGATCGTTCGGCAAGGCAGAGCTGATATCCGGCTCGGAGTGGACCGGGTCCTTAAAAGATTCGGTCGAACCGAATGACGGAACGATGACATTGGTGTTGGCGCAGCGTGTCGAATAAACCCGGTCCGGTCACCTGCCGCGACCGAAACCGGCCTCCAACCCATTAATTAACCGCCTCTTCCATCGCAGTTCCAACCAATTCGCACGAGAAATAAAGGAAGAATAAAGGCGAAGGGAAACCAAAATTAGTATAATGTTATTCTCCATCCTGCTGAATTTAGCGATTTCTGGCAAATCAAATCCAATAGTAAAGGCTGCCATTGACAATAAGACCACAAAGGAAAGTCGAGTTTTTGTTTCTTCTAACTTATTCCATGCCAAACGTGTCATGATAACGTAGACCGTGGGAAAATTCCCACCTTCAACTTCGATGCCCGTCCTAACCGAACCGTCTTCCCACTCTCCTCTCTTCTCCTTTCCGCCTCAAAATTCCAACAGGAAAACGCTCAAAACCTCAACTTTCCTTTTTCTTGTACTATAATTTTGATATATTTTTCGCCCTTTTTCTTTTACTAGTCATCTCGAATTTGTGGAATTCTGTGTCGGCGGCGGCGAGATTAATGCTCTCTTCCTCTGCCACTACGCCTTGGAGTTTCCTTCGTCCAAATGTTCGGCACGAATGGGAGCTTAGATGCTTCGTATCTGTCGTTCGACGATCTCAAACAATTTAGTTGGGTGTTTCGAAACGTTTTTGGAATTCACAGTGAATCTTGAATGCGTATTTGTTGTTTGCTTATTATGTTTTTTGTTTTTTCCTTTTTGGCTCGAATTGATGAAATCCGTTTGCTTCTAATCAAAAATTAGACCGCACGCATTCAAGAGTAGGAACAGACTGTTGTGTAAGGAAAAAAGTTGTTTTTTGGTGAGTTTGTTCCTATTCAGCTTTTAATCTTTCCGCCTCAAGGACACGAGTGGTTGTTCCGAAAACCCTAAAAAGCTCCATCTCCTCCACGTAGTTGGATTTCCTGGAATCACGACCAGTCTGCAGGTGAAACTTCGTTTTCCTATATCTTACTTTGTTTCCATTATTTTTCTTCAATTCAGCTCTCTTTGTTTTGTTTTACCCCTATTTCGGAAAGCAAACAGTCAAATATTAACGAATTAGCGTGTCTTGTTAATAATGGCAAGCATACATAAGATCTTCCATGTTGGGCGCGGCTTCTCCGCTTTATCTCCATGTGTTTTGCTAATCTTATTTCAAGTGTTCCTTGCACTTTCTCTCTTTCTGCAGCAGTACTCTCGTTCTCTACGATTCAGTTTGTATCCTGAAAATTTTGGTCTGATATACTATATTCCTAATAAATTTGGCGTGGGCTTTTATCTGAAATCTCCTTGTATAATTCTCTCAACTTCAGTTTTTTCTTGTGATTGTTCATGAGTTCACTTCCTTTGTAATTTTATTTCGCTTAAACCAAATAGCCACTATTTCGGCAAGAAAGAAAAGGGTACCGAACTACTGTACTTTTTCTGTTATGCTTATCTATGATTCCAAATAGCTGATGCAGAAGCTTTTTGTGACAGATTTATGGTTATGGTGGTGTTGTCATCATCCATGTAATTTCATTTGAAGACAACACTTGATGGATACGTGTAAAGTTGAGCCCCTTGGGGCAACAGCAAAGACGAAGCCAGTCAGGACTGAAGATATTCCTAGGCCAGCATTGTTCTCTCCAGAGAAGAACGATGCCATCCAAAGCACACGCAAGCCCCGGAATGTTTCTTCTAGGTACATGAATGATATTTCATCAACTGTTTCAACTTCTTGTACACCAAGACGATGCTCCTCCCCAATTTCCAGTCACAGTCACACAACCCCTGCACCCGGGGTGCCAATGCCTAAACGATCTCAATCAGCTGAGAGGAGAAGACCAGGAACGCCTTCATTAAAAATTTCTGCACGGCCATCCCCATCTAGGCCTTCTACTTCCTCATCCCCATCTTCTAGGTCAGCAACTCCAGTACGAGATGTTGTTACGGAATTTCACAATACCACAAGACAATTACTTAACAACAAAGCTCTTGATGGCTTGTGGCCTTCAATCCGAAGCCTATCTTCTTCTTTCCAGTCAGAATCTCTTGCAGTTTCAGTTAGCAAGAGAGAAAAGCTGGTTGCAAATTCCTCATCAGTGAAATCAATAAATTCACCATCAAATGTGGTATCTGAGAGAAAGAGGACTCCTCTAAGAGGAAGAAACACATCTGACCAATTAGAGAATTTAACGCCACGAGAAAATGCAAACACTAAGGTTATAGATCGACATCGGTGGCCTTCCATGATGGGTGGGAGGCTATCTGCAAATGCTATGTCAAGAAGTGTGGATCTTTCTGATAAGGTAAGTAGATCTGCTCGACGAGTTGCCTCACAAAGGGTTTCCCCAAATAAGATAGACCTTGCATCCAGTAGTGCATCCAGACATCCCAAGATCTCACAATCTAATGCAGCTGAGCACCTGTTTAATGGTGAAGATGGAAGACTAGAACAAAATGTCAAACCAGTTGTGAATTCTTCATCTCGAGCTACTATGAGATCTTCATCTGCGACGCGATCAACTAGTACTCAGTCATCATCCATCCCAAGTCTGCGGCGCCCTTCATCACCAAGTACTCAGTCATCAGTCAACCCAGGTTCGCAGCACTCTTCATTGTCCAGTACTCGATCATCAATCATCCCAGGCTTGCTGCGCCCTTCATCACCAAACAAGGTTTTATCGACATCATCATTTACATCCAGGGGTATGCTGAGTCCTTTGAGGACAAGAGCATCTACTCCAGTGTCATTGTCAAGCAATGTCACTAGCACACTGGATGGCATATCCTCTGTCTTTAAGTGCAATTCTGATGGGCAAAGACGAAAATTGGGTGCAAGTGACATAGAAGATGCTCATCAACTAAAGTTGTTGTATAGTGCAAGTTTGCAGTGGCACTTTGTTAATGCCCAAACGCATGAGACATTATCAATTCAAAGGATGGGAACAGAGGTAGGGATTTTGGTACACATGATATAACCATATAAACATTTCTCATCTATGACTTTGCATTATAAGTAACTCGACCAGCTACTTTTTAGCCACATTGTTCTGGCATGGATGACATTGTGAGGTAAAATACGAACTGCATCATGACTGTTTCAGATTATGTGTGATTTTTTCTCCTCAATTGTTTATGCATCGTTATTGTAAAGTTTCATGCTTTCTTGTTCTTTTGTTGATTTTCATGCACTGATCATAATTTTTTTTAGATCATCCTTTCCTTAATAATCTATCTATTCTCTTAGTTTTCCATGATCTGTAAAAATGTCCCCTGTTGAAGGGTGCAAAAGGAGACTGGTTGAATTGAAACTTTTGTTGATCTTCATTCCTATATTTTGTGCCAAAACTACCATGATTGGCATACTTGCGTAACATGGTTACTATGTTTTTGATCATCTCATACAGAATGTTATTCGGAGTGTTTGGAATAGTACCTCAATCTTGCATAATTTAGTCCTCATGAAAAGGATTGATATGCAGCGCTTGCAGCAGGAGATGAAGTTAGGTATTATTTTGATGGGACAGGTTAGATATTACTCATTAAGTTCTTTGGTTTTGCTTTCTCAAATCCTACTTTTTTTTTTTTGCTATTGCCTATCCTACATATGCAATGTGTATGTTTATTTGTCTTTGTTTATTTGAAACCTGGATTTCCAAGAATGAATACTAAATTTGTCATCCTGATTAAATTTTGTAATGGAATAGCTCAAATTGAATGACGAGATGCAATGATAAGGCTTATCATGCCATCAATTATTAAAATGAAACAAAAAATTTTAAGTGTCAGAAGCTAGCTTAGTTCCACATCATTGGTTGTGAACTAATAAACACAAACTTGATCCAGCTTTCGTTCGTAACTTCTCATGTTTCTAAAGATTGTTTTACTTCTAGTATAATCTTGAAGATATTCAACACTATTTTATTATCTTAGACATGCTAATTTTCTCATACAATAGTTTTACGACATTAATTAATTTCTTAAGCGTTCCTTTTTGGAAAATTTGTAGATGATGTCTCTTGAACAGTGGACAGCATTAGAAAAGGAACATTGTATCTCTTTGTCTGGGGCAATTGAAGCTCTTAACTCAAGCATTCTATGCCTTCCTGTGATGGAAGGAACAAAGGTATTTATATACTGATAATATATTTTCATTTGATAATTTCTGGTACCAAGGATTTCAATATTGGTTCAATCAAGGATTTGGTCTGGTTAGTTTTGTTTTCTTTTATATGAATTTTTGCCATGTCTCTGAGTCTTAGTTGATCAAATATTTGTCTCTATTTTACAGGCAGATGTAATTGATATGAAGAATGCTGTTAGTTCGGCAATTGATATGTTGCATGCTATCAGCTCCTCTATTTTTCGTTTATTATCTAAGGTGAAATTCATCGCCAATTAACTCAAACAATATGCATTTTACTTTCATATTTACCACTGAGGATCTCGAAGTTCATGGGAAATACTTCTTCCTTTCCGACTCGGAAAACCTGTGCATTTTTCACATATATGAATCTTTCCTGTTGGTGGTAAACGTAAAAAGAATTAACTGAACACTCGTGCATTATATTCCACTGTTTGTATAAGAAGTGGATGTGTTAAGTTCCCTTTCCTAAGAATTAATGCCAGTTTCACTTAAGCCTTTCTGATAAAAAAAATCAAACAATTCCTTTACATAAACGAGTTCTCATGTGCACTGAACTATGAAAGGGTTAACTAGGTAGATATTTGTCATAGACTGAAGAAATAAATGAAACATTAGCCCTCAGCGTATGTATGTATTCTGTCACGTTTGTTAGAAAATACATTATGTTCTTGTCTGACAGCTTATTTAGAAACATCTCAATCTTCATTTTGTTAGATCAGACTCTTCCAATATGATCAAGCCATGTCCCTAATTTCTGATGATACTTCTGTTGATTACCCACCTTAAGATTTTGAATCTGCAAGGATTTACATTCTTCAAGAATTTTCTGATGATACTTGTGCTCTGAAATTCCTGGAGATGACAGTAACATTCAGCATAGACTACATTTTTTCTTCTTAAACTTGTTTGTATTCGATCTGTGAATAGCAATACTTCATTTTAGGTTGATTTTTTTAGTAATTGTGGGCTTGACGCTGACTTTTTATTTGGATTTCATTATTACTAGATAGAATGTTCAAAGTCTCTACTTTCCCAACTTCATGCTGTCACGGCAACAGAAAAATCCTTGCTTGATGAGTGCAGAGAGTTACTAGCTTCTGCTGCAGCAATGCAGGTTAGTGTTGAACGATACCTTTCTACAAGTTTCTAATTTGAATTTTGATTTATAGTATGTTATACTCAGCAGAATAGTTCTCTAGAAGCAAATTGTAATCAGAAACAATTACACTCGCTGCAAGGAAACGTATATAGAAATTCTAGTTGTTGACTGGCATCTAAACTTATGGATCCATACTAAAAGCAGTTAGCTGTTACTTGATATCAAACAAAAAAAGTGAAGAAGTAAAACTGAAGTGTTGAAAAATGGGTAACAATGTGAGGTAGACATTCTGAAAGCATTTATCTTGGAATAGGCTGAAATAAAAACTTACAATGGACGAGTAGCAACGCCAGCTAATTTGGTATCATAACTAATAAACCCTTTTTTTAGCTTTATCATGTTGTATATGACAGAATCTTGGAGGGCTTCCTTGAAAATAGGACCAGGAAGAAACTCTTGAACTAATAAGCTCGGCATTTGTCTTTCAGATAGGTTGCTGACTTGCTTCTGGACTTGTTTTCGTTTAATCATGTACCTTCTTTTCATAAAGTAGCAGACATCTAGTTTCCGAGTCAGTTGCAAGTCTACAGCTCTCAGTGGAACCATTACAGTTCTTTTTTCCTGTCAAATGAACTTGAATAGTGTCATTAATTTTTTGTTTTTCGTTCCTTTCCCTATCATGGTTAATGCGATCATTGAACCTAACCTGTACAAAGTATATCTATCTGGAATTGGATCTGTTCCAATAATGTATTTCATGTAGCAACAGTAAAGCATAGTGCAGAAAATTACTTTATGCTATTGGCTGGAAATTTACAGTTTTTTACTTGTAGGATCTGATCAGTTGGATATATCCATCTTACGCCCGTGACAAGTCTACCATTCTTATCCATTTTTGTACTCTTAAACAGGTGGAAGAGTCCAGTCTTAGAACACAGCTGATGCTGCTTAGGAATGATGCTCGCAATCTAGATCACTGTTAGATGGAGTTAATAGATGACCAGAGCTCATACTTATCATGCGCAAAAACAGCGGATAGGAAGATAGAACATGCATACGTGCAAAAGTTATCTTTCGAGCCTTCCCCTCCTTTCCTTTTTTTCCCCCTGTATCTCTCTCGAAGGCCAGAATGTGTTTACTTGCCAGTGTATTTTCTGAATCACTCACAAAAGCTGAAAGCAAAGAAGGCCTAGGAATAGTGGTCATGCAAAGAGAATGAAGTTGCATACGCTAACAAACTTCAAAGCTTATGATCATAGTAAAGTTGAAAGAGTGCTACTTGTAGAAAGGACCGTCCATTTCATTTTAGATTTATTTGCTACAGCACATTCAGGATTTAGAACTTAGGAACTAGTCACCATGATCGATCAAGCCTGATATGTACTTTTTGAATGACTCGTGTCAGATGTAGATATTATTCATGTTCCATTATGTTACCAAAGTATGCATTTTAGGTAAAACATTGCCAAAATACATCGATAAAAAATATTAAAATAGTTTTTTTTCTACTTCAAGGCCGGCTGCCGGCCTACCTACAAGTAAATGTTCTTGTCTTTCCCTTTTTCTTCTCAAATATGATGTTTAGTGATTGTAATTTTAGAATGATTTAGAAAGTTTATGATTAATTACTTATCCTGATTAAAAGTAGTTTAAGATAAATATCTTCTCTTGAAAGGAAAAAAGAATATAGTTTCTATAGCAAATACTTTGTTCATTACTTTATGTAACAATGAAAATTTTAAGATTTTGCTGACGTATGGATAAAGAAAGTCATAGCTACTTTATCAGGTACTGAATATTAAGTTGTTCTCCATTAGCTATTCTGAAAATAAAATGTATGCTTAATTAATCTAAAGTGTAATTTTTGCTGTGAGAGCATAAGTTTAGGAGCATAATATATTTTATTCAAATGGTCGACGATAAAGAAGAGAATACTAAAACATATTATAAGATTATGCATGTATTTACAAGACATGTACATTATTTTTTAAAAAATCAATATATAAAAAGAGCCCCAGCTATGAGGTATGCCCCTATGTGATATGGGCAAAGAGTCAAGTTTCCAGGGGAGGGTTTGAAAACATATAATAAGGGTCTAGTGTCTTTTTCTACCATTTAAGAGGCTCTTGACTAGGGCTCATTTTATATATGGAATTTTGGTTCAACAAGGCAATGTTTTTCTTAAATTATGACGAGTTGAAGGTTAATGCTTGACTACTATATTGACTTAAGTGTTGATACATTTGATAATTGAATATAATAGCTAATGATATCTTTGTTATTTTGTGTGAAGCGATATTTTATGATGTAGGACAATTCTTATGTAAAGAATCTTATCTTGTAGTCATTATTAAAAAATAATAGTATAAACATAAGTTAAAGAAAGCTTACTACATTGCAGAACATTTGTGTCAATTACAACAACTTAACTATGGATAAAAATCAATTCAAGTATAGTTTATAGTTATTATTCAAATATTTCATGGCTCCTTAGCGTTTTATTTATTTAATATCTTTCTTCCGATTTGTCTACTAGATAAATTCAGAACACAATTTAGAAGTTAATTTTTAAAATATTCATCTTTTTTCTTTATTATTATTTTTTAAATATGCTTTTATTTTTATTTTATGGACCCATAAATGAGTCCATTGGTCCTGGGCTATACTTGAACCAGTCAGCCCATCTCGACGCCTTCAGAATGATTTAAAGCAAAAGTGGTCTAGTAAGAGCTGCGTGTAGGTTTTGAGCAATAAATACGAGCACAACTTAACAAATCCCAACTGAATCAGATTAATTGCATGTGCGTCATATATATGTTTACGTTTGCTAACTAAGAGTGTTTTGGGCGTTTAATATTGCATTTTAAAATAAGCAAAAAATTAAAAAAAAAATTGTATACTTTTTCTTATTTGGAACAAATTAAAGTAATAGTGGAATAATAAAACAGAGGAGGGTGGTCCTGAAGACGAATGGGCGATGGCCTCGCTTGCATTTAGTGTTTTCCAAATCTAAAGAATGTGTGCTAGCTAATCATCAGGCAGCGATTGAAGAGGAGGCAACTTGGGGTTTCTAGGGCCGATCTTCCTGCATGATCAATTATCCTAAGCCAAAAGTCGTAGACATTCGTCGTCGGTTTAATTAATTATCCATAATTAACGAAGAGAGATGGAGCTGACATAATTGACTGGGTCATCGTGCGTTAGTATACGTGGTCCATGACACAAGCATGCGACTGGTAGTGGAAAGGCAAAGTTATCTTCATGAAAGATCGATGCACTTGCATTCGCAATCGATAGGCACCACGGAGTCTGAAAATGGCCATTTAACTTTGTCGAGTAATTCCGATGTTGAAAGATGCATCGAATAGATTCCTCTCCCTGATCGATGAATCCAAGATTTATCAATCATGTACACCAAAGATGCTTTCACTATATGTATGTGTGGAATGCAAACAACAGGAGGTCCCAATCATGTTGACTGACTAGTTATAGTCTGTACTAATTAATTATTATTTAAGTCGACTACATGATTATAATCCTTTTATGCATACCGCATCATGCGTCTCTCATCGAACGCGCCGTACCCTGAAAAGTGAAAACCAACCATAGGCATGCATTTCCGGAACAGCACGTCGTCCAAATGAGAATAGCTAGCTAGCTCTCTATGATATATGTATAACTGTAAACGTATCGATCGGCAACAACAACAAAAACTGGCATGGCATCCATTCACACAATTAGAAACCGTTCTCCAGTAGACGGACTAGCTAGTTAATTAGTGTTCAAAACAGTCGGCGAAGAGCTTCTTGATATACAGGGGCTCAGTATCTTTGGATTTGGCTGGAGAAAAAAAATAACGACAGACGACTCAATAGCTCAGTTTCGACTTTCAGGTCTAAAGATGACATTCATTGTTTCTGGTATCCCACGCCACACTTGCATATCCGATCCACAGTATTTGGCTTTATTAATACACACAAGACAACAAACCCTGAGTCACATCGAAATACTATTTTCCACGGGTATATTGCATGATCCACACAAATGGTCGTCGTCTAGCTAGTACCTTTGGCGAACATTAATGCGGAGCAGCAACTAAGTCAACACCTTTTTTCCTTCGTTGGATCAAATTAAGGAGCTCCAAATTAAATAAAAGAAATTGAAAAAGTTTATCCAGTCTTCCAGAATGGATAAGTATAAGATAGGCTGACTGCATTCGCTGAAAAAGATGTCGGCACGTCCACTCTGGCTCCCAAATCAATCGAGGCGTAGCTAAACGTTAGAAGTGTCAATCTCAACCGTAGACTCAGAGGATTGGAATTGAACCAATGATGAAAAATCTTATCCAAACTTTATCTTGGCCGTAGCTGAGGAACCCACGTACACCTCGAGCTGATCTTTTACTCGCTTTAATTTTTTTCATCCATATCCCACTCTGTGAATCATATCTTTGTCGTTTTAATTAGAGGTGTGTCAAAGTGGATTGGGTCACATCGTGCCCTAGCTCAATCAGGTATAATAATGGTTGCACTGAGCATAATCGGAATCATTTTGGATCAACTCTTTGCCGAATTTGTGCTACGAGGAGGAATGAATCACGGCCTAAATTAAATCAGGCCGGTCATGTCGAGAATAGGACAAACTCATGATGGACGTCACAATATGTTCGATCGATCGGCCCAATTAATGCTACTTCATGCTCAGCACAACTTGTGTGCTAATTTTGGCATGGCTCAAATGGCAGTTACCCTAAAAATGTCCAACTCAAATGAATATTTTTAATCGAGTGCATTCCAACAATTAAGAACAGCTATTTTAGAGAGGGGGGGTTTTGGTATAGTCAAACTCGGTCAAATGATAGATTACTTCTAAAAAAAATTCTTTTTTTTAAAAATAAATAAATAGCCGCTATCCCTATCATCCATGGAAAACATATCTTAGATGTCTTGTACTAATTAATCTCCCTTTAATCCCGTACGTGTTCATTCTATTAATTTTCTCTACTATTACTAGGTGCACTATATATATTTTTATAAACTTATAATTTAATTATTGTATATATTTTTTAATCCTTACAAGTCACTAACTACTCCACATCAACATTCATCGTGTCATTCAGCCATCCACCCCTCTTCTCACTGAGAATTGATTTTTAAATATTTTTCAAGTAGAATATTATTTACTATTCACTTAATCTTTATATACTTTTATTGTAGAATATAATGATCAGCATAGGAGCATTAGGTTAATTGGGTGGTGGCAATGACACGGTTCAGTTGTTGTGGGTGAGTGAATATTAACCCAATTCCGAGTTGTAGTTGTGGGGGTCATGGTGCTAAGTACAAAGTAGCAATGTTATGAAAAAAATATGCTCGTGAAGAAGAAGGTGTACCCGTGGAAAGGAATGATGAAGATCCCCTAAATATCATAGAAATGGATGCCCCATCAAATCTACAATGTACGTAAATTTCTTTAATATCTTTGATTAACAATGTTCACCATTCTTAATGATTCATTGTCATTAGGTAATTAATGCATCTAATAATAATGTTACCATTCCAATATTAAATAGTATAATATTTCGTGTAAATTTTACATATATGTCACATTATGAGCGGTAGGTTAATCTATAATAGAGTTATACATATTAAGAATGTGAATACTTTATGTTTTTGTGAAGAAATATAAATAAGAATTACAAAATCATTTCTATTAACATAACAAATAGGTGGAACTCAACCGACCAACATAAATTATTTATGAAGTTTCATTGTTAGGCATGCGTTCACAATGCCAATACATCCACAATGAGAATTTGAGTTAATTATCCTTTTAATTATTAAATTGTAAATAACTAAGACTGATAGAAGTTAGCAACACTAGTTTAAGGCCTTAAATCTATTATGAACTCGATTAATATTTTAGGCAGACTGAATGGGTAAGCAGCACAAAATGCAATTAAGTGGGATGAGCAGATCTCAAGTTGATTAAATTTAGATAGTTTGACTTGCCATGCAGATGACAAATTGTATTAGATGAAATAAGTTGTAGAGCAAATGAATTAATTAGATGTGTCAATTCAACAAAACAGGACAAACCTAATAAACTAGAAGAATAAAACATGCATATTGAGTGTGTTGGGCAATCCAATACTAGTGACGTTGAAAATTTAGACAATTTTGACGGATCAAATTAAAACTATATATAAAATAAATTACTCACATTTTATACTAAATAAATATTATATTACTTCATCTGTCTTTAATTCCATTCTTATTGTTATTCTTATTCCGTTTGTCATTGCACCGTGGAATTTGATTCCATTTACCAAACACAATATATAATCGTGCTTAAAAAAATACAATAAATATATATAGAGAGAGAGAGATTGGATTTGCCATAATTGGTAATTGCATTCAGCTTCTCATTCTAATAAAACCAAATCGCGTGTACTTAAAAAGAAGAGCCCAACCTTGATTCCTTCGCCCTCGTGGTCCCATCAACAGGACGGCATGATGCCATCTCGGTCAACAAACGGCCACGATTGACCCTACCGAGCATCATCCCATAAATACATGCGTCGGTTCCAATGAACCACATATGATATCGACATCGCGTTCCCCGAATCCATCTCAGACGACGTGTCGTTAACTGAACCACGTGCTGAATCTAGGTACCTCGGTAGGAATATGAGGAGGATCGTTGGGGACATCACGACATCCTCATGTTAGTTTTTCCGAGGCGTGGCAACCAACGGCAGATCATGCACACAAATGCACTTGCTGCCTTGTGCGTAGTACATAAACAAACGGCATAAAACCAATTAAAGGACGACACAAGTACAGATCCAGTAGATTCTTTCCTGGTTTTCCCTCTAAATTTTTTCCCATTTTTGCTTCGTTATTATCTTGGCTTACGTTACGGGGACTACCTAAATGCCAGTAATTAATAGGCAATTAAGAAGAAAGTAGAGGGCAGCTAGCGAATATATGCTGGCTAGGTGACACGTGCAATCCGCATTGAAGTCGATCGCTTGAAACCCTAGATGGAAGCTGGTCTATATAAACTACGCCAGGAGATGATAAGAGCAAAGCAAATTAAAGGATAAGAAAGGGTAGATAAGAATCTCACCTCCTTTCTTATATCTTTCTCTTCCACTACTCCGCCATGAACGCATCTTAGTCTTGCATTTGAATGCAGGAACGGTGAGTTGGATGACAGAAGAGAGTGAGCACACAGCGGAAATTGCATCAGGTTATGCCTTCTCTGTTGCGTGCTCACTTCTCTTCCTGTCAGCCGTCTCTCTTTCTCTTCCTCGTAATAAGCGTTTTAAGTGATGGGAAAAGGCTTGTGTTTGGCAAGTGGATTGAGAGGGTAAATGGGGCATATCTCAAACAGTGGATTAAGGGATAGACACGCATGTGTGCGGTGGTTTCTGCTAGGTAAGTGTGTTCGTAGATTTTTAATTAGGGCAGACTCTACTGATTTCGGCATGCTTTATCAGTTTCCATGGGTATTTTGGTGTGGATCTACTGAATCGAGATGGAAAACTTAAAGCAACGATGAGGCGTGTATAGATGCGTGATTTTTTAGATCCACCTGTTTGTGATTTAATAAAAGCACCGTTTGACTATCTTCTCTCTACTTATAGCTTTATCCTATTTATTCTTTCTCTTCATACAGATCGTCCTAGTTTGCTTCTCTGTTGCAGGTTTATGTGGGTGTTTTACACAAAAAGTATGGATCCTGAGTTCTTTGTGGAACAGGGCTCATTTTTATCTCCGGAAATTTCAAAGAACTATCCGTTTATTCTCCGGTTAGTTTACCTCACCTCGATCTATTTTAACAAGTTTTGATCTGATCTATGAAAACTTGGTGTTCAGCTATGCATGCAATATCTTAGATCAATATACCTCTTGATTTACAGTGCATGGTGTATTCAACTTTTCTATAGATTTTATTTCTGATCTGTTTACGAGCATGTATCTGTTGTATGATTCATCTCTTATCTGCAGCAAATTAAGGATTACTGATATACAAGATTTTGCATGTTCGTTGGATACAAGCTTTCATGTTTTATACTTCTCTTTTTTATGGGAAAAAAAACTATGAAGATTTAATGTTTGTGAATTATAATATAGATCTACGGTTATATATGCTAAGCGATGACGTTAACATCCAGCCGTAGATTGTGATTAATACATATGACAATGTAAAATGATCATTGACAATGCTGGCATTTTC
>JBAMHZ010000043.1:569335-583042 GCA_037177395.1 Alpinia galanga
AATATATACAACTATTGCATTGATTAATACTATACATGGAGTACAGACATTCCTCTATGTGTTAATTGATTAATACTTTAAATATTAAAAATATATACAACTATTGCATTGATTAATACTATACATGGAGTACAGACATTCCTCTATGTGTTAATTGATTAATACTTTAAATATTAAAAATATATACAACTATTGCATTGATTAATACTATACATGGAGTACAGACATTCCTCTATGTGTTAATTGATTAATACTGTAAACGGAATGTAAAATGCAAACACCCTATATTTATTCTCTAAGATGATTCTAAAAGATAGTAACAAGTAGAAAGAGAATGAGATTGTGAGAAGGGAAGAAGAATAAAATTTTGAAAAAAACATATAAAAATTTTAATTAGTAATTAAAATTTTTTAATTTTAATATTATGCAAATATTATTTTGAAAAATCATGATAATTATTAAAATTTAAGATAAATAAAATTAACTAAGAAAATTTTAATTTAAAATTATTTTAGAAGATGTCGACACGCCCTCGCGAGTTGATCGCAGGCATACGACGAGGCCACGATCAATTGTAGCCACGTGGTGAAGTGGCTGTGAGGTCGTAGTCTTGCAAACTAGTCGTGGGCATGCGACGAGATCATGACCTTGCGACCTAGCCATGGGTATGCGACAAGACTATGGTCCCACAACCTAGCTGCGGGCGAGTAGCAAGGTCACGAGCGCCCAACAATGTGACAATCTAAAATATATTTACTAAATCTTATAATTTTTTTAAAATTATTTATTAGATAACTTATAATATATTTAATAAAATATAAATTAAATTATTATTATTTTTAAACATATTTTATAAAATTAATTTTATTAATTATAATTTTAATAAAAAAAATTAACTTTGGAAAATTTGATTAAAAAAAGTATCTAAATTTAAATTTGACTTTATGAAATAAAAAAAATACTGAGATTTAAAACCTGACTTTTTTATATTTTTATGTTTCAAAATTTAAATCCTGAAAGGGAAAGAAAATTTAAAATAAAATGTATCAGAATTTAAATACCAATAATGTAAAAAAATAAATATACTGGGATTTAAATTTGGGCAATGAATCACTCTCATCTATTCTCATAAAAAAATTATTTTTTATTTATTTTCATAATAAATTTACTATTCACAGATATTTAAAAAAAAAAACCCGGCGATGAGTTCGTTTTGGCAGGCCTCCTCCTGTGGGAATTTTTTTTAAATATATGTGAATAGTAATTTTATTATGAAAATAGATTAAAAAATTTTAATTTTCATTGTCGAAATTTAAATTTTGACATATTTATTTTTTATTTTTTCATAACGGAGATTTAAATTCCGGCTTACGTCATTTTATTAAAATATATTTTACAAAACAAGATTTAAATTTCATCACATATTATTTTTTTTATTGCCGAGATTTAAATTTTGGAATATGTATTATTATTTTTAAATATCCAGAATTTAAATTTCAGCACATTATTTTTTTTTAATTCAAGATTTAATTCCCATTAAATTTTATTTTTTAAAAATTTTATTAAAAGTCGTAATAAATTTATAAAATTTTATACAAAATTAAATTGTTTTATGAAAATTTTAATTAATAAAATTATTTTATAAATTTAAATAAATTTATCAAATATATTATAAATTATTTACTAAATAATTTAAATATTGAAAAAAAAATCAGATACCAATGAAAATCTACTGTATTAATTAATTAATATTATGTATAAAGTGACAGAATGTAGATATCGCTCTCTGTTAATACGGTGCGGGGTGCAAACTTCCTAAGGCTTTTTTTTTTTTAATACAATCCTCTACATAAAAAGATTGCAAAGGATTATAACGAGCAGAGATTGCGAGAAATGTTGAAGAGCAAAGTTACAATAAATAGGTAAAAAAATAATTAAATAGTAATTGAAACTCTTATGCAAGTATTTTTTTTAAAATTTATGATAATTATTAAAATTTAAGATAAATAAAATTAATTTAATTACATTTAAAATTAATTTAAAAAATTTAATTTAATATTATTTAAGGTGAGTTCGAGTGTAGCCTCACGAGCTAATTGCAGGTACATGACGAGGCTACAATCGTGTAGCCACGTGGTGAAGCGATGGTGAAACTGTAACCATGTGACCTAGCCGTGAGTGCACATCGAGACTGTGGCTTCGTGACCTAGCCACGAGCACACAGTGAAATCGCAAGCTCCTAACGAGATAATAATTTTAAATATATTTATTAAATCTTAAAATTTTTTTATTGAAATTATTTACTAAATAACTTATAATATATTTAGTAAATGTAAATGTAAATTATTATTAGTTTTAAACATATTTTATAAATTAATTTTATTAATTATAATTTTAATATAAAAAATTTAACTTCAAAAAATTATACTGAAATTTAAATCATAACTTTTTTAAAGAAAAAAAATGTTAAAATTTAAATCCCAGTAAAAAAATTTAAATACTAAGTGTTAGGATTTAAATCTCGGTAAATTAAAAATAATAATAATAAAATAAATGTGTAGGGATGTAGATTCCGACAGTAAATTGCTCTCAACTATTCTCATAAAAAAATTTATTTATTTTTATAATAAATTTACTATTCACACTTATTCGGAATTTAAAACGGCACAGGTACAAAGCTACCTACTGCAAGTTAAATCAATAAACCATACATTTCACCGACCCATCAAATGGCGAATCAAATTTTCTTTTTTACCCTTGGCCTATTGCCATGGTAGGACATCTAACTCGACTTTTAAAATTTTATAATTTAATTTTTAATTATAGTATATTTATAATATTTTTCTTCAAATAGAATGATAAATCATGTATGTTATTAATATTAAAATTATCTCCACGAGTATTTCAATCTCAAAGGATCTGTAGGTAAGATTCATTAATTGGACTGAAAAAATAAATACCTAATATCGGTAAAAAAAAATATCCTTCAAAAGCATTGGATATCTAAATCTTCAACCAAATTATTTTTGAAAATGATTAATTCAATCTCATAGAAATTTTTCAATCGTCAAAAATAAATTAAAAAGTGTTCATATATAGTCCATTGGAAAAATTTAATCTCATAATCACATCATTCAATTGTCCAATATCAAATTGTTATTTTATTTGTGAAAGTAAACTTTCAAAAATCTAGTATTCAGTTTTGATCTATCATCTAATTTAGAATTATCAAATATAAATTTTTTTTTATATTTATTGTCAAATATATTTCAGTAAAAAAATCAAAGGGTGGGATGTAATTATGCCGGAACGAGAAGAATGTGTCTGATGATCGTAATTAATTGCATTTGAATTAATCAGGTCAATTTCATGCATTTCCAGCTGTAGTGGTGGAACGGTACGTACGTTGCCGTGTTCAATTTTGGAATTGAACTTAAAATTTTCAAATTTATATTTTAAAAATATTTTCTTTAGGTTCGGTAATGAAGAATTAAATTATTATTATTATCCCTTATTGGAGTGATTAATTGAGTCAATTAAGAGGGCGGATCAAAGTAATTATTTGAACCACTCAGCGTGGTCAAGGCAAAATAGAATTGATTCTTATTTGTTTGTCATTATACCACATCATTAGCAGGGCCGTTCATAGGCAATTTTTTTTTTTACTTTATCTGGAAAATCTTTAGTATTTTTATTTTTGATAAAAGCAATTTAATTCTACTAAAAGTGATGCAAATTAACTATATTATATTGGTCTCACCTGGCCTTAGGAAAATCAAGGATCATGGCCTTTGAAACTACTCTCGTTTTTATCCTTAAATAAAATATTAAATTTATAATTCTAAATTAAACCTAAAAATCTACTTGAAAATAATTTAGGGCTGTTATTCTAAGAAATTTTCACACAATTTGTTTAATTAATGCCAATATTATTAAGCAAAATATCTAAAATTTTGCATAAATATAATTAATTTGTTTTTTTTTAGCTGTTAGTATTGTTTGTGCCCTTCCATTTCTCGCGTCGCGCCCGCCCTTATGCAACCGACTTGCACCTCGCCCCGAAGCAATGCCGATCGTTTCCATCGCTGCTTGTGTTGCAACGACCTTGGCTTCTCTCCGCCCTCGTCGAGCGCATCTCCTTCCCATTTGCTCCAATCGCTCGAAGCTCGCTTCTTTTTCCGCTTGCTCGTCATGCATTTCGCCCCCGCGTCGCTGGACTGCTACTGCGTCGGCAGATTCATCATGTCGATGCCATACCAGGGTGCTTTCATCGGGTAACACGAATTTCACCTTCCTAATTATTATCTGTGGGAAAAATTGAACTGGAAAAAAAAATCTGGGTTGGAAGAAGTCGGATCATATTCTTGATTGGTTTTCTCTTAAACTTCGTCCTTCCAGGTGCGCCCGAGCAATTCCAGGTGTACCTTGGCAACAAATTTCTGGCGTTGCTTTCCTCTTTGTTGGTTGGGTCTGTGACGATCGGAAGCTTGATTCATTTGAGGTAATGGAGGAGGATCTGCATGGTGAATGAGGTGGGTGTGGGCGCTGATTTGATTCGGATTATTAGGAAGGTGGAGGAAGATCTTCAGAATATGACCACAATAATCAGGGTATTTCTAAGAAAGCTCAAGAAACTATGGATTAAGTTTAGGAAAGCCTTGAAACAGCTAATTACTGAGGTAAAACTTGTACTTATTTCAACTGCATTTATCTCTTTTCTTTCTTTTTTTCTGGTTATGTTTCTTTGCAGTGTTCATAAGAGCTAGTTTGATCGACGTTTGACTTGATCGGTAGATCATAATCTTGAAAATTAATGTGTCGGTTTAGCATTTGTCTCCTCCCATTTAAACTTTTCATGTATCACTAATTTAATGAAAAACCTTCCATGGATCGGGCATAATAATTAGAATCTACCCAGATGTACTGTTGGATCTGACTTAGGCATAAAACTTTATGGCTTCTAGTTGGCCTCCTAATATCTAAAACTTTGAGTTAGTTACCATTATCGCAAATATATACTTGCTTCCCACGTCTATTTGAATCCAAGTTGTTCCTGTACTCAGCGGATTAATTACTTTGGTCCTGTTTTCCTTACAATTCTTACCATCCTTAATATTGCCTCATTATTCTTTTCCAGGAATCTCTGCAACAAAGTATAACTGTTAAAGGGGAAAGGGAAGAAAGAAAAAAAGATCCATGTAACTGGAAAATGGGCGTTTGGGAAACCAATAGTTTATTAATTTGCAGTGCTTTCTTGCTCCTCAACTTGACCAACAATTTTCAATATATAGTTCTGCATGCTAGCTAAAACATCTATCTCATTTCCTTTGGAAATTTAAAGCTATTTTCATTGAGTAGACACATAGTTATAGGAATAAGATGCGTATTTTACATGTTTCCTTTTTCAAATTTCAATACCATTACTCTGCCATTTTGTTGCATCTGCACTGAAGTATTAATTTGTTGTTTGTGCTGCTGCCTGCAGACTACTGCTACTCTAGCGCAAAAGAAATCTACTGAGAAGGAGCTTTGTGAAATTGAGAGAGTCTTATTAGCAAAGCAGGTTAATCTAAGGGAATTTCAAATGAATATACTCTATTCTGTTATATTTATATACGGCATCCATGAATATCTTTAGATGATCTTGCACGCTAATTTATGCAATCACTTAATTATTCTTCCATTAGGGAACTTGAGACTTATGAAATGGTAGACGTTCCTGTTTTTTACTTGTGCCTTAAAAAAAATATTAAAATCAGGTAGCAATGAAGGCGGTAAGTTTTTTATTTTTTTTAATACTACCATAGCTGCATTATATGATTCAATAGATTAGAGCAGGATGAGATCCAGAACAAGATCAAAAGAGTAAATTAAAGGAGCTAAGAAGACTCAGATAGAAGTCTGAGTGGATGTCCAACAGTTCGGTTAGGTGAATAGTCTGAGCGGACGTCAAACAGCTCGACCAGATGAAAAGTCCAAGCAGATGTCAAATAACTTGGCTAGGTAAAAAGTCTGAGCGGATGTTCAACGGCTTAGTGGAGAAGAGACGTTCAACCAAGAAGCAAATATATTCTGAAATGGCTCGGCAGAATTGTAAACTTCCCCTCTGTCATACGAGGGGACTACTCAAATGATCCCTCCTATTTTAGAAAGGTGCGTGCATCTCATGCAAGACACCCACACGGAGGCATCCTCCAAGGCACTTCAAGTAGTCAAACCCAGAATATTCATCCTACGGGCTACTCCCCTAACGGTCTGACAGCTCACCTCTTGCCATTTGACATTCTCTTATTGGCGGCAGTACAGAAGGCGCTCCTCGCCTCATATAAAAAGATCATTGGAGGTAAGAAAAGAGGATCAAACATTGTAAGCACTACTACTACTCATCTTCTTTACGCATTCTCTTCCCTGTTCCTTTCTTTCCACCTACAAACTCTAACTTAGGTATCGGAGGGCCACATTAGCTAGGACCCCAGTGGCCATCTGACCTGTATTAATTTTGACAGGAAAAGAAAATTGAAGACTCTTACTATTACTACTAAGAGAGAATTCATTCTCTCATCGCCTTCAAGGACCAAAACATCCAAGCAACATCGTTTTTTATTTTTTATTTACACCCTAGATAACTCTGGCGAATACAAAGCCAAATGGATAAACTACTTGCTAGGTACTGCACGAAAAATTGTTAGGTAATGAATGAGAATCATTAAAACTTCAGCTTTTAAATGGACATTAATATATACTTTATATGAAAACTAACTTCTTTAAATAATTTTACAGCGGACGTTTTTCTGAAAATGTATATCTGTTTATTCATTATAGTTCTTTTAATTAGTTATACATCTATTATTTTTCAACTACTTCTAAAATTAATTAAACTATAATATAAAAACAAATTATATATATATATATATATAACACAAACCATTAGTATCCTAGTTATATTTACCATAGTCATTAAAATTTGAGTTAGACGATGTTAACCAAATTTATCAAGATATGGAATAGTTTTTACTTTTTAGGACAATTAATTACAAAAGTATAACTGATATTTTCATTTAAATAAGAATAAAATGAATAAAATAAACATATCTGATTTAAGAATTTATCTTATAATTAGATCCATCTTGCAGAAGGTTTTTCTTTGAAGGTCTGAGAATGCAGCAAACTACCACCACCTTGATCTTGTTTCTTCTTCTTCTTACTCGAACCACCAAACAGCTTACTCCAAAACTTCTCTTTCGTCACCTTCAACTCCTTGTCTTTCTTCTTCTCCTCCTCTTCCTTCCGACGGCGGCCTCTGACGGCGAAAATCAACGACCGGCTCTTGGTCAGCCGGCCAGTAACCACCCTCGCCCGCTTCATGTCATGGAGTCGTGGCGGCGAGGAAGCCGAAGAAGAGACGTCGTCGGAGCCGTCGTCATCGTCCGAGTACAGCGACGAAGAGCACGACGAAGAAGAAAGACCCGCAGTAGTGGACGAAGAGGTCGAAGTTTGAGAGAGGTGCTGATAGAGCTTCTCCCTGAGGCAGAAGGGGCAAACCCCGACTGACTGCCGGTGCTTCGGGTGCCTCTTGCACCGGCCTCCCTCCGCCGCCGGCCTCCCCATTATTAATTCGCCAATTTCTTCTCCTGCGAAGATCTATGCGATACATATAAAGGCTATCGAGGAGGGTAATTTCCTGGTTGCTTCGTCGGTAGGGGTTGGAATATGCATGGAAAGAAGAGGCAGACAAGCACTTTAATTTGGACTCGACTTCTTCGGAGGAGCCAATTCGAAGTTGGAACCATACGACGCAGATCCAAAGATCGGAATCGTGATTAAGGTAGTAACCATATATACTTGGGCCAGATGAGGTTTGCTTCTCGACGCAAATTTGACGTGGATTTGGCGTTGAATGCGGGCGAGATGACGATAGACTTGCGTACTAATCATTCCGTTCCGGCTGGCATTTTTATTTGACCAGAATTAGTTGGCCAGTTGTCGTGCCATGAAAGGTCGTGGAAGCTGCGTTCGCCTAGAAGAGCACTCGATCCAACATGTTTTTGTGGTCGGTCATCACTGCATTTGCGACGGTGAAAGACGCTTTCTAGCACGCCTGCTGCTGCTGCATGATGGTATAGCCCTAATAATTTGATAGTTTTATTTTATTTTATCGATCTCCGATACTTCTGTACGAATCGAAGTATAGAGATTTCAGAACACTAATTATATGTTTGATTAATTCGTATATGGTTCATAAAAGTGATGTAATTGTCCTAATTTGAATGAAATACCAACAGGGTCCATCATCCCCATCAACAAAAGAATAAAACAAACTATTCGATTCAGCATTTCGATATCAATGATGCGCTGGAGCTCTGTATGGGCACGTGTACCTTCTAGGTATCAGTCGCCATCGCTCAATTAAGTGATTGCGTGACTAGTGACTCTCCCTCACATCACAACTGCAAATGAGCTTTCTGACTAAGGTGATGATAGTAGTTCTTGTTGAAGTTCAATGGGCGTGGGTCGGGAGCTTGGAAAAATTGAAGGGGGTGGAAGTTAGCAGTGTCGTTGAAGTTGCAAAAGGTAGAGGGAGGAGGGCATTCTGTCGTCGCGCGCGTCTACCGACTACAGTGAACAAATCAAAATGGTTGGATTAGTTTCTCTGAGTTGATTTCTGTAGGAGTTGAGGATGTCTATCTTAGTGCCACCAGTGACTTAGTGAGGTTAAATAGGCAAGAGGTTATCATTGTCACAATCTTGGTGTTGATGAGGCGAACTTAGTGGACGGCGATGTCGATCTTGCAATGATTGTCGAGTTTTGAGATAATCGCGACGGTCCCGACATCAATGTTGACAACGTTACATTAGATTTGGAAGAAGGTGACGGAGGCGACGACATCAGATAATTGTTTCGCATGTGCAAAACTGAAAATATATAGTTAGTTGTTCTAATTAGCAAAGCCAAGCATTCGTTGACTGTAAAATTTGAAAAATCCTTTTCTTACCTCGACAGTAGTGTGTGTCGATATCGATCTCAGAACTTCCATCGATTTAAATCTTCAGATTGCAAATGCCTTTGTGTTTATCTTTGACCGTTTATAAAGGTTAACCAAGAAGTGGAAGTGATAAACCTGAAACAAATATGTGGTTTTTTCGTAAATGGTGCTTGGAAGGTACATTTTGAAAATCTTAATTCTCCATTGATGAAACTGAATAGAAGATTGATCAGTTAAGTGTGTTTGCATTCAGAACGTCTAGGAGGAAAGGCATCCAGTGCCTTCAGAAAAAGGCACTGAGAAGGAACATTTTAAAACTGTTTTAATAAAGGAGTCAGAAAAAAAAAATCGAGTTATTATCAACTCCAACTAGGATCGGCAACACAAAATGCAGGTCAGTATGGAATATTGATACATTATCATAAAACATTCACTTGCTCTGATATATATAAGTAATTTAACTTTGCAGTAGAACCACTTTATGAATGCTTGAGAGTTTAATAATTTGGCACATGGTTTGTTAAACAACTATTTCCTTACAACTTACTCTGTAACTAGACTTTTCTCTTGTAGCACATGCAAGACTGATGTTTTACTGATAATCCAGATGAGAAATGTACCTTGTACCACATGTGGTCATCACTATACTTGATCACCTTATTTGTTATTTATTTTGAATCTTTCAATCTTGCCAAACCAAAGAATGCCAAAGGTGCAGGTGTTCTTGAAACCTCAAATTCTTACTTTTCTATGTGATTTCCTTCTTAATGGATTAAGATTTTGCTTCTGTTTTTGGTCTGGAACATGGTTAGCTCCTGGTACATGAGTTTTAATTAAGCATTCTTTTTTCCTTTGCCAAATTGTGGATTTCTTGACACGGTATAGATGCCAAGCAAGAGAAGTTAATTCTGCAGAAGCTTATGGCTGTGGAGGAATACCAGCAGAGCAAGGTGCATGCAACATGTGTAGGTCTTTGACATTTCTTACTTCCAAAAGAAGGCACATGCAACAGTCGAACTTTGGACCACAACTGGAGAACAAAGAATTGGTGAAGTTCTGATTATTATTAGATTGTTCAGTCTTACACTTTTTAATGCATATCTATATTCCGCGGATAGTTATGTTGAAGTTTCGACCAAAACTCGACATCATACTTAGTTTTTATGTCTTTGACATTCAGATCGTACTAGCTTATATAGTCAGCAGTGTGAGGTTCCCGTTTCTTGAATCTAAATAATCTAATGTCAGTCCGATTATGAATAAGTTTCAGATAAATAATTTTCACCCTTCCTGTACAAGGACTCTGTTAAGAGAAATCCACTCGGCGATGATTTTGCCACCGCAAAGATGTGCTGTGTAGATTTGATCGTAAAGCTTGCGGTCTGTTTATCGTTTTCGTTTGTGATTTCAGAAATGCACGTTTCATTTACCATCTGCTCTGTTCTGGGAGTAATGTACGACAATCTCGTGGGTACTCGATCAGATTCCTGCCAGGGTAAGCAAAAAACGTCCGGACGACGCCAAGATTGCTGCTGTTGGTACGCTCCTCTCTCACTTTCTCTGCTTCCTTACTATTTTTTTTTCATACTGTCTGAAATTGTGATGGTGAAGCATCCAACTGTGTAAACTTTTTCTCGGTCTGTTATGTCGAACAGGTACAGGTAATCTTTCGAATCGACGTCGAACTTTTTCATTAACATTGTACTCATTAACCGTCCTATTCCCCCTGGCCCGAAGTTAAAAACAGTGAGACTGACTTTGCTGGTTCCGTGGAGCCCTACCACACCTTTGCTGTCCCTCTTCCTTCCACTGTTGACTGCAGGTGTCAACGGGCCACCTTCCGGCCTCTGCTTCAATCCATACACATATCAAAGTGGCAACCAATCGAGCCGTGGCTCATTCATTGCAGGGATGTGGAATCCAATGCTGATTTGGAGGAGTGGAGTGGACCTGGCAAATTGCCCAACCATTTTGGGCCCCTTTGCGGTGGCCCCCCACTGTCTCTGTACCTGCTCCGTTGGCCGATGCGATGCCTTGTGATGTGATTGATGCATTAGGACCACCGCTACCGCTAGATGGGATCGCAACGCTGGATTGGTTAGTCTTTTTAGAATTCACGTGTTTTTCTTTTCTTATGGTTTTATAACGCTCTCAATTTCCTTCTTTTTTTTTTGCTTTTCCAAATCTTCAACTTTTTAGTTGCATTTTACAAAAGAAATCAGGATCGCGCACAAAGAAGTGAGTAAAAAATTAATCTTTGTTTTTTTTTTCTTCCCTCAGATATATTGGTGGTCTGCGAAATGGACATAAAATGGTTTGAACAGTATGTGGGTCAACTAGTCGGCTGTGATAAATAAAGAATTGATCATAAATTGACATCCGCGTCAGTAGTAATAACCAATGAAAATGAAGTGGCAGGCGTTTTTATTTATTTATTTATTTATTTTGCAGTTCTTACTAGAGACGTGGCCTGTGTTATTCCAATTATTTGGATTACCCGAAACAGCCAGTAAACTTCTTTCTAAGAAATGTTCGCATGAGAGAGCTAAGAGTAGTCTTTTGTCTTGTGTGTATTTCTAAAAATGAGCGTTCATTGTCGCCTAATTGAGCATGACCCATAATCTTCAATAGCCATCGCTCAAAGATTGGATACTCGAATGGTAAATATAGATTGTTTTGAGTAATAAATATAGGAAAACAAATGATTCGTGAATCTTACTGATATGTGTAGCATTTGATTTGATCAGCAACTTAAAGGAAGTGTTGTTTTGTGCTAAATTAATTACTTGCATCATTAAAATCTAAGATAACATGATACATAGATATTTTGATTTTACAAAAATAATTCCGCGAAGCATGCCCCATACTAATTATTGATTATGATAATTACCCTCGCCATCGTTTTCGCTAGCGCCTCAATTCCAGTGCAACCAATTGAGACATGGCGTTGGCTCGTCGGCGAAGAAGCCATTGCAGTGCTCTTCCTCTCCCTCGAGTAACTCTTCCATCTTCATCGCGTTATTTTGGTAATAGTAAATCCCGCCGCCTACTCCGATTGACTTCATCGTCCTCGAATCCTGCAGGTTCAGAAGAGGCAGGGGCGGCGGCGAATCCGGGAAGGTGGCGCCGATGCCGACCGATAGCATGTTGGTGGCCGACGCAGACGACGACAGACCCCGCGGGCTCTCCTCGTCGTTGAGTACGGTGTCGTTCAGGATAGCGCTCGAGTCACTGTCCGACGACCTGTTCTTGAACGTCAGTGACGGAGGAGGTGGTTCGTCCGTACCCACAGTCGTTTTTTTTCCAGCCGCTGGCGCTAATGGATCTTCCTCTGCCAACTTGGACTTCAGCTCTTTGATCTGCACCGATATAGATCGGATAGAGTCAGTCAAGCTGCCGACAATTTTGAGAGGTGAAATTAGGGTTTTCCCCCAATCCAATACTGGCTTACCTCTGCAAGTAAGGACTCCTTGTCGCGGAGGAGGGCGTCGCAATCGAGGCGGAGCACTTCGTGGCTGGCCTTGAGTGCAGCATAGTCGTGCTCCAGCTGCTTGGTCTTCCACCTTGCGCGCCGGTTCTGAAACCAAACGGCGACCTGCCGTGGCTGGAGGCCTAGCTCCTGCGCCAGCCTCACCTTCCGCTCTGGCTCCAGTTTGTTGTCCACCTCAAAATTCTTCTCCAGCGCTCTCACCTGCTCCGCGCTCAGCCGCCGCTTCTTCGCCCCGCGCCCTCCGCCGCCGTACATCTCCTCCTCCAGGCTTTCATCCTCCTCGAGCCCGTCCATGAACGAAGCGAACGCGGTCCTCTCTTCTCCTACGCACAATCAACTCCAGGTTAGGCACCAATTGCACTACAAAGATGTAATCTTTTCATAATTCCTTATCATAATTTAGCTACGCGTAATTGAATTATACCAGTGGGGATCATATGATCCGAGTAACTGAGTGATCTCTTCATGGCGCCCCAACTTAGTTGGTGGTTTCGGGAGATGTTTAGGTTGTTCTCAACAAGCAAGCAGAGTCTCTTTAACTGTACAACTCGGTTTTCCGAGTTTTAGAGGAAGAAGGGAAGTGGGCTGACGCACAGCAGCCGAGGGAGCAGCTGTGCGGCGAACAGAGGATGAACAGAGGAGGAGGGTCTCTTCCACGTCCCCTCTTCTTTCTCCTTCTGTCCCATCTCCTCGCCTTCAGAGCCCATCAATGGCGCTAGGTAGATCTATCTGTGGCGTGAAACTGGTGGAGATGTCTCATGGATCAGTGAGGAAGGAGAGGAAAAATGTAGCTGAAAGAGACGGGATAAGAGAGGAGGAAGGTGGAAGAACAGCTAGAGAGTGAGAGATTCCCTTCCTCTATAAATAAAACAAATGTGAAAACTTGAGTTGGGTTTGGGGTTGGGTTTAGGGTAACATTGGTTAAGAAAAAACTTTGTCATCCAAATGAAATGAAATGAGTCTTTTTATTCCTTTTCTATTATTTTACGACGTCCAAATTCTGGTTGTTCCCATGCAGGCCTTATTTTTGCATTTGGGGAAAAACAAAAACATAAGGGAGAAAATAAAGTGATTTAAACATTAAATAAAGAGGTGAAAATAAAATAAAATAGAATATATCATTTTAGCTTTGTGTGATTTTATTTATCTTTTTTTTTTTTTTTGGGGGGGGGGGGGGGGGGAATTTTTTTTTTTTTTTTTTTTTTTTTTTTTCCTTTTTCACTTTTTTTTTCC
>JBAMHZ010000043.1:585691-598668 GCA_037177395.1 Alpinia galanga
GGCATTGACCTAGTTTGGATACCCTAAGCCTATAGGATCGGGGAATATGGAAGGCGTCCATAAGCTCGCTACGGTCCTCTCGATCAAGGACTGTGAGAATGCTGAGGTACCATAAGGCGGAACTCTCTACCATAAGTAAAGGAAGGAAGGAATTTACAGGTCGCCGGTGAAGGTCTGAATCACCGGAGGGGAAGAAGTTGAAGGAGAAACATCGCGATGCAGAATGAGGCTACCCTAGATTGAGGGAAAGTTTATAAAGAGGAATGCAAAAAATAGTCATCGGATCAATAGAGGTCATGGCCGCAAGACCATCAGAGCTGTCAAAACGGATATAGTCGACCATGGGATCACGAGGGTTGTCTCAGACTTTGAACCGCAACTGGCAGTTTGAATCTCGACCGTATGATCCTGGATCCAGGAGAACGCATTCTGCCCAATGGGAAAGGAGTCGAGATATCGAGTACATTTCAGGCGGCATGGAAATCAACCCAAATCCGGACATTAATGAACCACATCTCATTGGGCATTAATACTTGAAGGACATGTGTACGGTTTCGCAGAAAGGTTGGTAAGTTTAAAAGGTAACGGATGTTATACCACGGAATAAATTGGAGAAGTCTAGTCAGTTATGTCAAGTATCTCCTTCGACTAGACTAGAGAGGGATGCCTATGATGTGGGGAAATATCCCTCGCCATGTGACAAAATCTGGTCAACAGTCTAATTGAAGTGGAACAAAAGGATGAGCTCAGTCAAAAGGAACGCAAGCAGACTTAATCCCACCAGAAATGCATTACACCTCGGCCATATATCTCGGCGGATATATTCTTGTTCATGTCTCGACAAACATGTTTATCTCTATATTTCGACGGATATGTTCTTGTTCATGCCTCGGCAGACGTGTCTATCTCTATATCTTAGCAAAACTACCTGTCTCTGCCTCGAATGTTTCAATTGGCTATTTTCATCCCATACTTCGACGGAGTATCTTGGATTAACAGTGATATTTCACCAGCTTAGATTTCTATTTCGACGAGGAAGGTTTTCAGCTAGATGTACTTTCATACATTCTCCGACAGCGAGACAGGGCCTGTCACGCCCACATTATTAATAGGTCATGTCTCCTATCAGTGATCTTATTATGTATTTATGGAGTTATGTTTTCCCTCAACCACGTGGACAACATTTATAAAGATATGACCACCATCATTTTTTTATAATCTACACGCGACGTCATCGAAGTCCGTGTCGTATGTGTTCTATATAAAGGTAATGAAAGGAGGAGCCAAGCCCCCCCTAGTTTGTTCCTCTCTTTCTTTTCATTTCCTTCATTCTTAGCTCCCTCTTTTTCTTCACATCGGAGAGGTAACGCCAAGGTTCCTTAGTTTTCCCCATCACTCTTTTGACTATTTCCTTTTTAGGCATTCAGTCTTGGTAATCTCAATAGCTCTCTTCCAACCTTCTCCGATGATCACCCTTCAACCCCTGAAGCTCTGTGGCGTTGACGATCGGTCCTTATGAGAGCGTCACCCCTCTGCCATGTTATCTCCCTCTTGCCAACTCATTGACTCTAGCTGATTCATCTCCTATCTTTCTATCTCAGCCTGTAATACGGGGTATTAAGGTGGTCGAAAAGGGGTGAGATCTACTCTCTTATTACATAGTTCACAAGATTTGTGTTCCTTAACCGTATTAATTGTTTTTAGTCGATAATCACCAAAAAGGTTTAGTCTGTTTGCATTCCCACGTGTAATCACAATTGATATTCCTGCGCGTTAAATGTCGTATATATTCGACGACAAAAAAAAAGTGAGTTGTTCTGTTTTATCGAGCTTCTTGCTTGACTGGGGCATCATCTAAGCACAGATATATCCTCCACTTCATTCTGTGTATCTAAATCCTCCCAAAGAAACAGAGAATAAGTGAACAAAATAACGCTCTGACTTTTTTTTTCTGGCCTAAATGTTCATTTACAGCTGCTTTCTTTTATTTTCTGAACTCTATACAAATTACTGAAAAAAAAAAAAAACTGCCTCCAATTAATATATATCTATATTAACTTGATTCCTTTGAAATTTGCTAATTCTTTGGTTAGATAACTACCACATTGTCTTCCTAACCTCTAAACTCCAATGGTCTCATTAAGTTCCAATGACGTTACTCCTCGAAATCTTCATGTTTTTGCATGTTGATCTCATCCTAAATGAACCGCCTTTACAGCACCACTAGTTGTCCTATAATGGTATATGTACGAACTTAATTGGCTTAATGAAACTTCAAAGGAATTGAACATGTTTAATGGTGACAGTTTGTTTCTATGCAAATCCTAAATCACATCAAAAAAAATTTTGGAATGACAAAAAATATTATTAGTTACTAAAAGACTTCTATTTGTAATACTAGTCGTTCTGCACTGACAGTACAGGTTATTTTTTTCACCCTTGCTCGTTCTTTACTCTATTCCCCAACTCCCTGTCCAACTCGTCGACCGTTTCAAAAAAAAAAAGGATAATTAAAAAAAAATAAGAAAAGAAAAATACTTCGCAATTGAGTTAGGATCGGGCCACGGCCTCCACCAGCTTCTCCAACTTAAGCGCGACCGCAGGTGGTAGTTTCACCGGCGAGCATCGTTCCCTTCTGCTCTGCCGGAGGAGGTCGAGGTCCAGCGCATCGGAGATATCGTCGGAGCTCCACCCTGCCAGGCGGAGCGAGTCGGAGCACCAGCCCGCCTTCACCAGCAGAGCGTCGAGCGCCACCTCGGCGTCGACCATTGCGGCCGATGCGTCTGGCTGGTCGCCACTGTCGAAGACCCTTGAGGCCGGCACGTGGACCATCTCACGGATGTCGCATTCGCCCCACCCACCTTGCCTCAATACGGATCCGATGCCATCGAGGTAGCCCCCGACCCAGTCCGGCAGCCTTGGGGTGCGGATCTCCACGAAGCGTTCCTGATCTGGATGAGACGACGGCGATGAAGACGAGGAGACCGCATCCGAAGCTGAGGAGGAGGACGAAGAAGAGGAGTTACGGCGGCGGCGGTCGGACGCGGCGTCGCTCCAGAACTCAATCCAACGGGCGGCGTCGAGGCTGGGGAGAGGGCAAGAGAAATCTGCGTGCGGGGAAGTGGGCCAATGACGCTGGAAGAAGTCGGCGAAGTCGAGGGCGCAGCATAACACACGAGAGTCGTCGACGTAGAAAACGGGGTTCCCGGCTAGACATGGGAGGCAGGGGATGTAGCAGCGGCCAAAGAGTGGTAGGAGAAGAGGTGCACGGCGGAGAGCAGCACGGGCTCGGCGGAGGGCCCGGGCAGGGTCGGCAGGGCGCGAGCCCCAGGAGCGCGGCCATAAGGTTCCGCAGGCGACCTGGAAGGCTGCTGCTGCGCGAGGGAGGCAGAGTAGGCGACCGGGGCTGGACGCACGCCAATCCGGGAAGCCAGGACCAGAGGGGATCCCCAGGGAGAGGAGCGCGCGGAGGTCCGGGGGGAAGGAGAAGGCGAAGTCAGCCTCAAGGCAGGCGAGCTCTGGCTCAGAAAGTCCTGGACAGAGGGGGACGGAGGCGGCGCGGAGGTGGGAGAGGACGGCCTCGGCGAGGGGGCGGAGGGATAGAATGCCGAGGCGGCGAGTTGCGGCGGCGGCGGCGGCGGCGTGGGATGCTGTGGCCGCGCGGACAGAGAGGCGGCGGAGGCCGGCGGCGTGGGCCGGGCTAATGGCGGCCATCCGACGGTGTACGTCGACCATGGAAGGTACGTTGCTCCGTGGCGGTGCCTTCGCAGCTTTTGAGGAGGTAATTAAGTTCTTCCTCTTTCCAGTTTGCAGATTGCAGTCCTCCCAGCACCGGGTGTGCTATGGAACAAGAAGCCCTTTTGTTTTTTTCTTTCAAGCAGGGATTAAAGAGAAGGGTGCGAGATCGCATTTTATAGGCGGCGCGGTGCCAGTACTGGGCATGAGCGTGAGTGTGTTGCATCCCCTTTCCCTGCCGTTTCTATTTAGAAAAATGCATTTATCACCGTAAAAGAAAATTATACACGATCACATTTTATCTACAATTTTTTTTTATAAATATGATAAATTTTGCAAGTTTTACTCGAGCTTCGTTTTGAATTTATTTGGCTTTAGGATGGTTGTTATGAGTTCAAAGGTGGATTTTTCATAGCCAAATTCATCGTAGAGACCTGGTGTGCGGGATAGATAGCATGAAACTTATGTGTGAGCCGAATAATTATGTCATCAAGAACACAAATACAAAAATCGATCCTGTTCTTGTCGGCTCAGGCTTCTAGCATGAAGCTTTAATACGATTGTCAAACGAAGATATCCTGAATTCGTTTGCCCATTCTTTAAAAATACAACAATTAACCCTTTCCTTGTGGATTACCACCTCTGTCCATATGCATCTTAAACAAATCCAAGATTTGAAACCACTGTACTTAATCTACATGCATGAACAAACAAAGTAGCTCAAATTATAAGACCTATGACCATCCTAAGGCTCTGCAATCTGCAGCATTTATTTAACGAAATGGGGGAAACATGGGATTTCGTTACAATGGAATTAGCCAATTAATTAATTTAGAGGGCCTACTATTTCACTGGCCTGGAACGCCAGTGTGAAAGCAGTTGGAAAAAAGAAAGCAGGCGACGAACAGAGCAGGCAAACTGACTGCAGCAGTCAGTCATTTATGACACCGCCCTCCGCATCTTTCAACGCGCGGCTGGCACGAGGGATCGCGTGGACTAGCTTATAAATTTGCATTCCTTTCTCCTCCGCCACCGATTTATATGCATAAAACTTCTTAATTTAATAAGGTGATTGTATAGATAAATGAAAGGCACGACCTAAAGCACGTAGTCATTGTTAAGTCTGTTAATTGGCTGAGGGTTTTTACTGCATAGTTTCAGCTTCTGAGATAAGACAATGACCTCCAAAGGATTAAAAGATACCTTTCTTTTAACATCCGCCATCGCTCGTTATTGGTCGCGGGCATGCATTACAGGAGTTATGGATTCGTTGCTTCTCTAATATTTTTGAAATATTCCAACTTCACCATCACTTGATCCTCACTATAAGAATTCAGGCACTGATAAAATATGAACGAACTTTGCTTTGAGTTGAACTTTCATTTACATGCTTATGGCCTTTTGATAAACTTAATAAGTGCAGGTCGTCTTTATCTTCTAGCTAAAGGTCTAAAGCATTCTTTGAATCTTCGAATGGAAGACAAAAAGGGTTTACAGAGTTGCATGTGGAATATGGAAAAAAAAATGACCTGGATTTCCTGGTGAGTTAGACAGTACACAAAATGACTAGAAGATTAAAGTAGAGGACTTTAAATATTTTGTCCATTTTATAAACATTTAGGCATGCAATGCAGGGCAATAGTAGCTTCTTATTCCATTCCTCAAAAGCATAAGCAACTAGTCATCTCAGGCATGTCCAGAAAGCAAAAATCGTGTCAAGGTCCAATTAATTAACTAACCTTAGTTCTAGCTACTGATCACACCCACTCACAAAAGTAATAAGTCAGGGAAATTTAGTGTGATTATTATATGAGGCCTAAACGATATCATGTCGTATTCTTCGTTTCAAAATCCAAGCTATAAGATCAAGCTTAAGATGAAGCCTTACGCCAAGGGAATTATTTGTGGAGGTGAATAACTTTCAAAGCGTGTGCTTGTTTAGACTTGTCCAAGGAGCTCATTGTGTCCCTAAGAACATTGTTTCTCTCAAAGTTTGCTATTCTATGCTACTACCTCAAACTGTCTTTTCTTACTTTGTTTCTGCTCGGCAACTAGCTAGCTAGATTAACATTCTATTATTGCCAAATATATTATAATTGGTTGACAGCAATCTATCAAGTCCAAGAGACCAGATAAATTATTTTGAAACGTTTGGGAATATAACAGATATAAACCTACAGAAACCCGGAAACCTTTTTACCGAAAAAGCTCTTGATGGTTTCAGAATGGGAGAATATGAAACCTACAGACTAGTAAAGGTTTTATCTACTAGAGATGTGTTTATGAGGAGTACTAAGGCTTGTTTAGGGGTGCTAATCGTATAAACCTATGGAGCTTCAAAGTGGGAAAGAGAGATATCACTATCAGGCACCTGATCAAAGAGAAAAAAGAAGATGCTAATTCACTTTTTGCTGGTTACTGTTAAATAAAGAGGTGTGTTACTGTGGTGCTGAAACAAAATGTTGCCTTCTCCAAGGCGCAACTTAAAGTTCAATTCATGACTTTTTCTTGTGCAATCCTGATAATGGGAAGGAAGCCCTTTTGGCTTTTTATTTATGTTAGAAGATAAAAAGATGACGATGACAAGGATATATATGTCACTGGAAAAGGATCTTACTGCTAAATCTTATCGCGTCAGGGAAAAAGTAATTAAGTTAGGTGGTGAATGTTCACTCAAGTCCTTTTCTGCATAAATAGTGCCATCTTGAAAGTGTTTTTACTGTTGTGTTTGATACTGAAATCTGCTTGTCTTCTTTTTTTTTTCTTCCTGTCTCACCGATGTACAGTGCCACCAATAAAAAGTTTCCTAATGCTTAGTGAAGAATGGAATTTGACATCTCAGAAACGTAAACCAGCAGGAAAAATTACAATGACATTGTCTGTGATAAATATAAGAATTTTATTCAACCCTGGGATAGATGATAAAATTGTAAGGTCAAGAGAAGTGAATCGGTGGAAGTAATCTACCATCTCATTTCCAATATCTTACTGTTAATCGGTGCAGATCACTTTGCCTGATAAGGCCTAAAGTACTGTGCACTCACAAAGGTCTAAATAGAACTTTGGATCTTAAAAGATGAAAATAAAAAAAAGGAGTTGAGCAATTGCAACTTGCTGATGAAAAAAATGGCCTTAGTTTGATAATTCAAATAGTGAGCTGATGTAGCAAGCTGTACCAACGTTAAAATTAAGGAATCATTATTATTATTTTTCAATACTCTATAAAATTTAGGCAGGCAACAATTTCTCATTCTACTCCCAAAAAGTAAAAGCAACGACCAGGAAACAAAAATGATGCTAAAACCCACTAATAACTTACCTATGTTCTGGCTACTGACGGCCACTGATAAAAGCAATAAAGATGGAGGTTTAGGCTGACAAATTATATCTGAGTTTCATGGTTACAAGCTGAAGCATTTCTCAAGACCTCATTGGACAACATGTAAGCATATTCCAAGGAAATGTAATCTGCTGAGGCTAAATAACTAGCAAAAATCGTTGTGCTAGCTCGCTAATGAGAAAAAAAAAAAATTCTTTAGCCTAAGATGCTAGTAATAAAGAGGACAGGCAAATTCCAACCTCTGTAATATAATTCTTGAGCATCAGATAGTTGGTCAATTCATTAGCTTGTGAGTATTAACCAATGTAGGTTGGCTGAAATTTAAAATGAATAATCAAATTTGCATCGTAATAAAAAAAACAGTCGAGTCCAGGACACCAATCAATATTTTCATTCATATAGAAACAAGAATTAGATACACCGACGCCAGTCCACGTGAAGTTTTACAAGAACCTCCTTAGTGTGGACTGAAGATGGAAGAATATGAAGCTTATGGCATGGACCATTGAAGGTGCTATGGAAAAGTAGCAAGTAGGGCCGGGCGTCATCAAACGCCCCATTACATGACGTGCAAATAATCAACGCTTGAGAAATGTTTAGGATAGAGATGACCGTGTGAGTGTGCACCAGGGATAGAAGTCACATGTACTAATCATATATGTTGAGCTTGGAAGTGGGAAAAAGAAATTTCGCTATCATACAAATTAAAAAAACACACCTGATCAAAGAGAGAAGAAGATGCCAATCTACTTTTAAGGTGGTTAAAGAGGTATCTTCTTGCAGTGCTACAACAAAATGATGCCTCAGGTTATAAAGATCGATTGATGGAAGCCTTTCTCTTTTTTTTTCTTTTTCTTTTGAAATCCCGACGGTGTGAGAGAAGCTCTTTTTGTTCTTTAATAGGATAAAGATGATGATGTCCAGAATATATCATTGTGGAAGGATATTGCTGCTTAATCTCGTTGCCTAGAGCAAGAATTAACAAAGCTTCCCTTATTGATGACGGTTTACTGATTTCGAGTCCCTAATCCTTTGAGGATTTGAAAAGGTGTATTAATTTATTGTTCATACAAAACCGTAGAAACTTGGCAGTTTTGTGAAATTCTGCTAAAGGAAATCTTAGTGCAAAAATAAATGTCCCCTAAAGAATCCAACAACAATTTTGAGATTTACCCTGTCTTCTTCTTATTCCTACACTTGAAACTCATTTAATGCTACAAACTAGAAGGGAAATGGTACGAAAATGAGAGCACTACACTTAATGATCTTCTATTCTGAGATAGATTGAGATAAATAATCATATCGAGCATTACTTTTGTATCCTATCTTTCAAAAGTTAGTTTGCTTAAAGATACTTATCATTTTCTACGGTGGCAAATAGAACGATCAAATAAAAGTAATAGAACAGTTTGGACCTGCACCCTGTAGCTTACGGCTCTGGTTTTGGGGTAAGTTGTCAAAATAGAAATTGTGCTGAATTGATGAATTCGCTAGTGTCGCTATTAGTGTGTGCTGAGGCTAGTCTAGCGCAATTTGCCCGACCACACGACTACACGAGAACGACTAGCGTAAGCATTTTGTTTAAAAACATATGAAGGAGACAACATTTAAAGTGTGTGTGTGTGTCTACCGAGATGGCTGTTTCCGTATCCTCTCCGCCCGTGCGAATAAGAATAAGGACCTTGATCTCGATGGAAAGGAGAGGAGAAGAAGGGAGACAGTGACGAGTGAGGATGGCCTAGTCGCTGCTCAGCGGGGGCAAAAAAAAAAAGGGTCGC
This sequence comes from Alpinia galanga, assembly GCA_037177395.1. Lineage (NCBI taxonomy): Eukaryota > Viridiplantae > Streptophyta > Magnoliopsida > Zingiberales > Zingiberaceae > Alpinia > Alpinia galanga. The sequence continues at coordinate 594,545 of JBAMHZ010000043.1, forward strand.
CGGGGATGGCGCTGCTTGGACGTATCCATTTAGGCACTTGGGCTCGAGAGTTTGGGCCTTTAGAGATCGTTATCTTATTGGGCCGGAGACCAAGCCGATTGGATCGACATGTTCTAATATTAATTCTAGTTAATATTGCATATTATGAAATCATTTTCTTAAAAATATATTATATGCTATCTTATATTAATTTTTGTATTAATCCATTTAAATAATCAATTTACAATAACAAATTCATTAAAAAAAATTCTAAATTTAATTTATTTATCGCTACGTCAAACAATCCTTAGTTAATAAATATTAATTATCATTTTCTCAACAAATGGCTTCCCATCCATCCACTTTCACTTTTTTTAAATGTTATTTTTTCCCCTTTAGATCATCATTTAGTTCCCCATGAGCTGAGCTACCATCCAACCTTTTGATTTTTTTCCCTCCCTGGCTTTGGCGCACATCCATGCGTGCCTACGACTTGAGGAGAAGAGAAGACTACGTGGAGTCCACTCCAAAGTCCACAACTTTAGTGGCCTAGTCAACTTTAATCACTCCCTTACTGCCTTTACAACATACGATAAAGCAATTTGTATATAACACTGCTGCTTTAATTTTGTGCAAAAGGCAGTTCCCCAGTCAGTCAATGGCTAGCTCCTCGAATTGGATCTCGGGCCGAGAGAAAGGTAAAGAGAACCCAATGAGATGGAAAAGGATCTATGGAGGGCAAAGATGATCTGGATCCATCGATCCTGCACTGTTCGGTGCCATCAAAAACCCTGAAGAAAAAAAAGAAAGAAAGAAGAAAGACGTTGTGGCAGCGGGAATAATATACTTTTTGCACTCTGCCCGACGACGGAGCGTGGAATGGCCAAAACAATAATATACACCCTGATTAATATTCATGATTCATTGCATTACTGGATGGATCGGATGGAAGGTTCAAAAAAAGAAGGCGAATAATTCCGTGAAATATGGCTTTCGAAGAAGCGTACATGTAGCGAATTAAAATCGACTGACATGACTGAAGGTTGGCGGTCAGATTTCAATTAATTAACCACAGGCATTGACTGCTACCAGCAGCCCAAATTGTTCTCTCTGCTGTTGGTTCGCTTTCTTATTGCGTTGCTTCTTGGCATTTTGTGTGGACAAAGAAATAGGGCAGCGCCAGGACAGGGAATCTCTGAGAACTATCACGTTCCCTAGTCGTCGATCGATTTAATTTGCAAGAAACTAAGAAAGAAAGAAAGAAAAAAAAGGCCTAGTTTAAAAAACAAACAAACAAACAAAACAGGGGGGCCAATCTTCATCTCTCCCTATTCTTAATTAATCTCCTAGTGATTGACTTAATAATGGGTTTAGAACAGTGTAATTTAGAGAAAGTGATTGCTATATACTTTCTTTCTTCTTTTTAGTTCCCAGGTCAAGATCGGATTCGCGTCGTACATAAGTAGCTTTCTGCGTGGTATTATAGAAATCCGACAACGCCACGCTAAATGTGATACGGATATATAAATATAATTCCCATTCACGTAACATTATTGTAATGAAGTGATAAATTTTAGAAGTCGTTCACTGTAAATGCATGCTTTTGAGAAAAATTTTACATGATAAAATCAGTCGCTAGATCTCAAAAAATTTGTATATGCTAATTAAAAATAATAATAAATAAATAAAAAAGGATAAATATTAATTAATTATCATGATTACTTTCAATGTAATCATGTCATTAGTCCAAAAAAAATAACAACTAATTGAGACTGATTATGTACTATATTCTTGTCTTCAAGTCTTAAGTTTGAGCAAAATAATAACAATTATTTGAATTCAAAATTAAATAAAATTCTAACATATTTTTTTTTCTTGATAAATTTGCTATAGAATTAAAAATGATGAGGTATGCTTTATGAAAATGGAAGTTGGTTATACATTTAATCCTTACATATATATATAGTCATGATGTATATCCCTAGATCAACGGTTTCTACCGAAATCGTTAGTATTAATTAATTACTGGTTCCACTACTGTCCAGTTACGTTCTCATAATTATAGTTTAGAGATGGGTATTTACATTAACTCTCAAAATTAAAGCTAGCAACATACACTAGGAAAAAGCTCGCTAATTGACCAGCAAAGATTATATACAAGGAAATTAAAGACGACCTAAATTAATCAAGAAGATTAATATATGTGGATCATGATGGCGTTAGATTTAATTCCAACTCGTCCTTTTCTAGGACAAGGCGTAGCTTGGTGGACAGCAGTGGTTCGTCGTCGACGACTTGCAAGCTAGATCGCTTAGAACGGCCGGCGGAGCTTAGGGGCACCCCGAACAGCTTCGGCTCTGTGATGCTGCTCTCCAATTCGATCTTATTAGTTGCGTCATCGAGCGGTGGCTGCGGCGGGGACGTCGGCTCCTCTGCGATGGTGAGGGAGCTGCTGGAATCCGGGCTTCCGGAGTTGCCGCCCGTCGCCGCTATGCGGTGGTTGGAGGCGAAGAGCAAGCCGGAGCTGGGAGCGACTGGCTGCACGTGGTTCTGCACGAAGTAGATGATGTCGTTGTACAGCTTCCGCATATGCGCCAGCTCCGCCATCAGCGCTGTGTTGCTCCGCTGCAGCCGCTCATTCTCCTCCATCAACGCCGCTGCGCTCGTCGGCGCGGCCGGAGGCGCTCTGATGGCATTCCCGGAGACCTCATTGCCACCGAGGAGGAGAAGGCGGGAAGAGGGAGCCTCGCCGGCAGGCTTCCAGCCATGGGTGGCGATGGCGAGGCGGTAGTCGTCGAAGTTGGAGTAAAAAGGGAACAAGGTGGAGGAGGAGGCCGCCAAGGGAAAGGCCGAGGAAGAAGAGGAGGCGGCAGAGCAGGTCTTGCGGCGGTGGATCTCGCAGAGGAGGTGCTTCTCTCCTTTTCGGAAGAACTCGTTGGCGAACTCCCATCTTTCCGGCACCACTTTTCGAAACCCCTGCAATAACAACAACAAATCATAAGTCTCACATTTTTGTCAACACAATCGGTTGATTAATCAGAACGGAGCAATGCGGTATAGTATACATAAGTGTTGAGCTGGCGGACGAAGCTGGAGAAGTTGTTGTGCTTGAAGAAGTTGGGGAGGATGTCGCGGGCGAACTCGGGAGGGCGCCACACGACGAAGGTGGAAACGCGATCGTCACCCCAGGAGACGATGTGGTCTGTGGCGGGGTCATCCACCAGCTGATACGTCTTCGTCAGGAACGGAGCCGGAACCGGCTTGTGAGCAGCCTCCACTCCTCCGGCCGCCGCCGCCGCCGCCGCTGCTTCCCAACACCTCTCCATCATTGATCAGTGCGTCGTCGTCACAGGGAGTGGGTTTAAATATTAATACTGCATACGTCGGCCGAGGTGGGAATGGGAAGGGGGTGGAATGTGTGTCCTTGTCGGTGCTGTGGAGACTGGAGACTGGAGACTGAAGACTTGAGAGAGAGAGATGGAGATGGAACTGGATCGTCGTCTGGGGTTTGGGGTTTGGGATTCAAGTTTCAAGATAAGCCCGTGAAGGAGGGCAGCTGGGTTTCCTTTTTATTGTATATTTTGTAACGTGAATGGCTTGTGGCTTTGTTTGTTACTCTCAAAAACTCAAACCCGACAGCAAAGAACTAAGAAATGGCTATGCTAAATAAATTGGAAACAATTAACAGTCCGATATTGAATATTGCAGCGGTTGTTTTATGAGATATATAGGGACATAGGAAACAACAGCCCGATATGAAATATTGCAGCGGTTGTTTTATGAGACATAGGAATTGAAACTAGGAGTGTAAAATGAGTCAGGCCGCCGGCCGCCTCCTGTTACACTGGCTTGGCCTGATATATATGATGATATGGATCATACCTTGCATGGTATATATAGAAGATATATTAATTATGCTCGCCATAGCTCATTAAGCCAAAGCTCCAAGTCAAGATATATATATGCGTAGTATGGATTTTACTCGTATAGGCCAAGCTGACATGACCTAAGCTCATGTCACAGCAGGTACAACGTGAACCCGAGTTAGACACTAGCCCTAAGATTTTAGGCAGAGAAATTAATTTGAAGGATTTATCAAGTGATTAGTTATAACTCATATGAGATTGTGCACGAATGTTTTAGTC
>JBAMHZ010000043.1:606762-617008 GCA_037177395.1 Alpinia galanga
AAGTGTCACATTTTTTTTTTTTTTTTTTCCCGTTTGCTTGTGAATGTTGACCCCGTCGGGTTTAATTGTCGGTAGGTAAACAGTTCATCGCACCAGGCGCATCCAATCTGTGAACATCTTCCTGAATTGAACTGCCTCAGAAGTCACCTTGTTGATTCGCCCTCTCCCTTCAGCATCGTCGTCGTCGTTATGCTCATGGGAATCCAAATTAAAGGGTTCGGTTTGTATATGGATGTCTGCGCGAAGGGGTAGATACCGCCGCCTCAGGGTCGTGAAGAAGGAACATGAATCGCCAGCAGAGGACCGTCGCCGCCGTCGTCTTGCCACCGCTGGTGAAGTCGACGACGGAGAAGGAAAGGAAGAAGAACTCCTTCCACCGTCTGTTTCCTTTGCTGCTCCTCACGCTCTATGCGCTCGCGTCGGTTGTTCGACTCGCTTTTTCGTCCCCATTTCCTTCCTCCTTCGTGCAGACATCTGCTTCTTCTTCCTCTTCTTCTTCTGCATGTAAGAATCGCTAAATTCCGCTTCTAAATTACGCCGTTCCCAATTCCAATTTGAATTCCGATTTCGATCGCTTCTTATCTAGCTTCCGCAGAATCGAGGCGAGAATCGGAATCTTTGAAGACGCATGTTCCGTCGGAGACCCACCGCCTCGAGGCCTACGAAGAAAATCGGGTGGCGGCGCTGCCTCCATGCTCTTCTCTCATCGATGGTAACGAAACTCAAAGAAAGTTAATTTCACAAGGAAAACTGGCGTCGTTTCGGTCGACTTATTCACCCTGATTTGTGCCCTTTTTTTGTTTCTTGCTTTATTGATCGTGAAGGAACCGCCGTGAGCAGAGACGAAGCGGCAGCGGCGTTCGTTTGCTGCGACCGGAGCCACATCCGGAGCGACCTCTGCTACGCTAGGGGCGACATCCGCACCGACTCCGCTTCCTCGTCCGTACTGGTGTACGGGCTGAAGTCGTCGGCGGAGAGGATTCGACCGTACACGCGGAAGTGGGACGCGACGATCACGAGGACGATCCAGGAGATCTCGATCCGCCCGGGGAACGGCAGCGGCGGCAGCCCGAGGGGCTGTGACGTGCGGCACGAGGGCGTGCCGGCGCTGTTGTTCTCTAACGGCGGCTACACCGGCAACCTGTACCACGAGTTCAGCGACGGGCTGATCCCGCTGTACGTGACGGCGCAGCGGTTCCGGGGGGAGGTGGTGCTGGTGGTGGCAGAGTGCCGGCCGTGGTGGCTGGCCCGGTACCGCCCCCTGCTGGAGCGGCTGACCAATTACAAGGTGGTGGATTTCAAGCGGGACAAGCGCGTCCATTGCTTCTCCGAGATGATCGTCGGCCTGCGGATCCACGGGGAGCTCATCATCGACCCGTGGCTGATGCCAAACGGTAAGTTTCCGGTCATCTCCTCCTCGTTAAACTCTCTCGAGAATTCTGATCGCTTATTTTGATCGATTTAGCAAACAATTAGTTCGATTAACTTAATCCGTTGAGCTTTTATCTTGAATTGGGAATGGGGAACCAGAGAATGTATCGTCACTAGGTAAATAATGAATTTTAGATCAGCTGAATAAGGTTTTTTATGCTGTAACTACTTAGAGTGTGTCAAAATAGAAGAGGAAACTAAACTTGTCAAGAGCTAGAGGGTTTTATGTGAGGTCGATTAAGGCCCCCCTTCTCGTTCCTTTTGCTCTTTCACTGTTCACCTGAGGAAAACTGTACGGAAGACTAGGGTTGAAGAACTTTATAAAAGAGTTTGATTTACCAAGAGCAAAAGCTTAGAAAATGACACTTATACCTTACACGTTGTTGAAATTCTTTCCAATTATACCTTGCATTATTGAGACTCTTTGTAGCACCTATAATTTTTTATTTTATTTTCTTGTGTTTCATAAATAACTTTATTTGAAATAATTAATAGGGCTTAACTACCTAATTTAAAATGCATATGTTTAAGGTAATATTAGTGAACTCCTATTAACTTACAAAGCTCCTATTATGTTGGTTCACATCTCACGGTCTAGGTAAGTTTGGATGCTACCTACAAACTTGATCACGATGGTGAGTTGCATTACATCAATGAACATGCTTTATATGTCCAATTAGGATTTTTCACATCTATTGAGTCAAGGAGGTAGAGGTGGGTTGGCGGTTGGAATATTAATAGTAGCTTTAATAATTTGTAGGCGAGTTAACCATCATGGCTATAGAGAAAAGCTCAAATACAGACGCTGTTGAAGGCTATGATGTAGTTAGTGTGAGTCTTATAGAGTTGTAAAAGAATAGATATTAAAAAAAAAAACTGTGTTTTTCTTTTTATCAACATTTATAATATGAAAATGGAACTACTAGTAGTATTCATTTCCCTTAGCTAAATGAGTTTTAATTAATTCTCTTACTTATTCCTCCTTTTCCTTTTCTTTATCTTTTACACCGCTGCATCTCTTCCTCTCGCCTTAGATAAACAAGGCATTAGGCATGTCTAATCTATAGAGGGAGCCAAAGTAGAATGAAAAGAAAGAGGGTCTAATGAAATTTCTATATCTAATTAGGTGAAAAGGGAGAGAGAAATAAGAAGAAGAGAACAAATTGGAGCTCATTTCTATATGAGTGGATAAAAGAAGGAAAGAAAAAGAAAAAAAATGATATATAGATGGATTTGATTTTGGATGTTGCAGGAATGACAATTAATAAGCTAAATTTGTTAATTCCTTCGTTCCTTTTCTTTCTCTCTTATTTTTTTTTTCCTTCTCACTCCCTCCACCCAGTAAAACACGTAGACTTTTATTCACGAACTCTCTCTTTCTCTCTCTCTGTATATATTGCTTTTAATAAATTTGGACACAAACTGGTGGACGTTTAGAGGAGAAATTAAAGGAGGAGAAATGAAGAGGAAAAAAACATGCGTGAAGATTCCCTTGTGTTCCTTTGATTGTGCCTTTATGCTTCTCAAACAACGAACCACAACGCGACTAATGAGCCGAGTGAGCTTGTATGGCAAGCACAAATGCAGAGGTCATAAAACATGGGAGGATTATGTGGCAGGTGCGGTGGTCAGCAAGAGGAGGGTTACGGTGCATGGGGTATGTTAATGGAGAGACAAGGATAACATCATAATTTCAATTCATTTTGTTTTATTTTTCCAGTTCTTTCTTGCTTATATTCAAGTAAATTCATTTTTTTTATTACTTTGGATCGAATCAAAGAAACAGTTTCATTAGCTATTAGTGGTTATTAGATGCTAAAATTTGATTTCCATTATTTGTTACTTTGTCTGATTTGATAGAAATAAAATAAGGTTTAGTTTATTAAAATAAATTATTTTTTCCCTTTCAGCTCTCATCTAAAAATAAATTAATATGGTTTGTTCCCGTTTATAATTCTTTCATTTCTGTCCAAGCAAACACATTGTTGAGCTATATCTTAGAAAGCGAGCAGCTGGCATTCCATGCTTGAAGCACACCCATTGATCAGGAGGCGTGATTCCTACGGGAGCAGTGCTGTCAATCGCGCACACCGACACAGGGATTAGGAGAAAGATTTCGCCCAAATAATCTCCTGCGTGCGTCGGAATGTCACGCTCCTGCCCGCCTCATCTTAATTCACATATATGGCAAAGCAGCGCACTGGACGACCAAGCAAATCAGCTGGAGGGTTCCTCTCTCACTTCATTTAATAAGTGGGATTGATTGGATTGGAATGTAGTGCGGATATAGATAGACACTGTCATCACTTAGAACTCCCCTGTAGCAAGGCGACATGTGATATGACAGTAGCCGCGGTAAGAAACTCAGTCCATCTAAAAGAGTGACATTTAGCGAGGGATAAGAAATCGACTCTTTTCTAGGCCTCCGTAAGGACCGACCCTGTCCTTTTTCCTGAACTTCGTTACTCCTTCGGGGGACATAACTAGTTGGTAGGACAAAATATTCGGTCCCGGCTTCCCGCTGTGTCAGTGTGTTCACGAGATGCATACATGTATAAGTAGATTGAACTAGCTGCGTGACAGAAAGCAATTAAGAAAAGTATTTGCCGACTATGAACTAATTTTTTCAGTATTTTCCCCTTTCTATTTCACGGTTTTTGTTAGTTTTCATAATGGAATGAATAACTGGATGACCATGCAGGTAATAGCATCCAAGACTTCCAGGCGCTCCTTCACGAAGGCTACAACGCCGTGGCCCAGTCCAAGCCCTCGCTGCCGGCGGCGGAGTCCCCACCGTTCCTACGGCCCCTGGTCCGGTCCACGCGCCGCGGACTGACCGGCCGGTGCTCGCGCAGCCGGCGGCCGAGGATCGCGGTGTTCGTGCGCAAAGGCTGCCGGGTGCTGGTGAACCAGCGGGAGCTGGTGCGGACCTGCCAGCGAACCGGGTTCGACGTCCAAATCATCGAGCCCAAGCGAGACACTCCCTTGGACGTGATCCACCGAGCCCTCGCCCCTGCCGACGCTATGCTCGCCGTCCACGGCGCCGCCGTGACGCACTTCCTCTTCATGCGCCCATCGTCGGTGCTCATACAGGTGGTGCCGCTGGGTCTGGAGAAACCGGCCGAGGAGTTCTACGGCGAACCGGCGCGGCGGCTAGGGCTGGAGTACATGGCCTACAATATCACGCCCGAGGAGAGCACCTTGTCGAAACTTTACGATCGGCGCAACCCCGTCCTGGTCAACACCAACCTCATCACCGACAAGGGATGGCTGGAGATGAAAAAGATCTACCTGGATAAGCAAAATGTCAAACTGAATCTTACAAGATTCGGTAAGCTTCTTGCTAAAACGTACAGCCATGTTTGCGGAGCACAGGGAATTGAATGATACAGAACACATTATTTTGTAATTGATACGCTCCCATTCTTTTGTTCGTTTGACGATTTAATTATTATAGGAAGAATCGGATGACACATTGGTTGATAAATTCTGAATGTTCTAATTAGATGATTCTCAATTCCCACTGCTGTGATCAGAATTTAGGATCGAATTTGACACCCGATATTGCTCCATGGAAAAGGAAAATAAGAAACGAAGAAAGGTAAAATCGTTTCTAAGAGTACGATTCCAGTGCTTAATTAAGATGGGGAAAAATAAAAAGAATATTCCGCGATCGGAATCAGAACTGAGAACAAATGCCATAAGGATGTTTGAGTTTTTTCGATTGCATGAGACCAAAAATTAATATAATGAGATGTTTTTAATATTAATTATTGTTTCTGCTATCTGATTTAACCACTAAACAAGGCGTCGAATCTAATTTTCAAAACATAAGTTGGCTACCTATACTGTAATCAGTCCTCCTACATTTTCCTGGAATATAATTTATATATTATTATTTTAAATGGCGGTTAAGTAGGGCTTCCTCCTACTATTATTTCTTCGAACCACTTTTCCCATTTTGTTTATTTTGACAAAAATAAATAAATAAATAATATTTTATTTATGTTTAATGCAAATTATCATTTCCTCAAATTCGGTTCCATTTAGGTAAAAGATAAGATTTATTTCTTTTTCAATTTTTTCCCCTTTCCATGTAAAGGTAAAAATTAAATTTCGAGCCCAACGGTCCTCACGAGAGAGATTCAAATTTCGAAACGCCGGCAACAATAAAGGGCGAAGTGGCAAACGTTCCTGAATCCACTAACCGTTAGAAACCCTACACACCCAATTTCTTCGCATCTCGAGTCCGGATCTCCTTCTGCGATCGTTCCAGATCCAATGGAAGAAGAAGCTCCCTTGTCGCTCACGTCTCCTGGCTCTCCCATGCCAGAAGGCGCTCCCATGGCGCCCGGTGAAGCTTCGGCAGAGGAAACGCCGGAGAATAAGAAGCAAGAATCAATCGACAATATCGTCCAGGTGATGAATTTCTTTTTTTTCTTCGATCGGAAATTTTTTTCTTCAATCACTTTAATTTTTTCCCCCACAATTTTCGTAGGCGATTAGAGATGAATGCCCCTTACCGTCTCCTATTCTCAAGGCGGTCTCCCTTCCTGATCTATCGTCTGCGCTGTTTCTTATGGGTAATGATCCACCTCCTTCCGCGATTCGTCGAGAATTCCCTTGCGGCCACTCAGTTCCACTGGCGTGTTTTCAGGGCTAAAGTACAACACGCTGATGGAGGCTAATCACAGGCTAAGGGATGAGTTTGAAAACCTGCGAAAGAAATGTTGCGAGGAATGCGTACCTAAATACGACATCTTGAAGAAGAAGTACACTGACGAGCGTGAAGAGAGGAAGAGGTTGTACAATGAGGTCATAGAGCTCAAGGGCAACATCAGAGTGTTCTGCAGGTGTAGGCCTCTGAGCTCGGAAGAGATTGCTAAAGGATCTTCCTGTGTGGTGGATTTTGACTCCTCACAGGATACTGAACTCCGGCTCATCTGCACCGACTCATCCAAGAAGCAATTTAAGTTTGATCATGTTTTCGGACCTAAAGATGACCAAGGTAGTAAGTCGCACATGTCTTATTATATATATATATAATCATTCAAAGAGTTACACTGGAATTTCCTTTTTCTTAAAAATGAAATTGTAAGCTGTATGATTGTTGTGACATAGTTCTTCCCCGTTATGCGGTTAAACTAAATCTTCTAAAGGGTGACTTCTTGGTGCCAAATTATAGATTGAGTGCCAAATGTTAACAAAAGCTCAAATTCATGATTGGAAATCTGATGATTGCAGATGCTGTATTCAAAGAGACGTTGCCAGTTGTGAAATCGACATTAGATGGCTTCAATGTTTGCATTTTTGCTTATGGACAGACTGGATCCGGAAAAACTTTCACAATGGAAGGGACTCCAGAGAAAAGAGGCGTTAATTACAGAGCGTTAGAAGAACTATTCAATATTTCTGGTCAGAGAAGCTCTCTTATGAAATACGAATTCTATGTCAGCATGTTGGAGGTTTACAATGAGAAGGTCAGAGATCTTCTTGCAGATGGCCCAGACCAACTTTCAAAGAGGTAGTATCCCTGAAGGATTTGTAATCACATGATTGATATTGTAGGAAACTCTTTTCATATCACTTTCTGAGTAATGGTTTCATTTGTGGACTTCGTTGCTCTTATGAAGATTGGAGATAAAGCAAACATCAGATGGAACTCAAGATGTGCCTGGCCTGTCCCAAGCTCAAGTTGGCAACATAGATGAGGTCTGGGAAATTCTAACAAATGGAGGAAGAAATAGAGCTGTGGGGTCAACAAATGCTAACGAAATGAGTAGCCGTTCTCATTCGTGAGTTTCTTTTCCTGTATTCCATTCAGTTCATGTTTTTTTTTTTGTTTGAATACAATAAACAGTTGCTTTTTGTTCATTCTCATTTACAGAAAGATGTTGCCTGGCATTTTAAATCAATTAAAAAATTTCTTATTATCACCAGAATGGTTATATTAAAGCTTTTCGCAGCTTGGTGAGGGTAACTATCGAGGGTGAAAGTTTTCTAGATGGTCAGAAGTGCACAAGTAGATTGTGGTTGGTTGATTTAGCAGGCAGCGAGCGTGTTGGTAAGATTGAAGTGGAAGGAGAGAGGCTAAAGGAATCTCAATTCATCAACAAGTCTTTATCAGCTTTGGGAGATGTGATCTCTGCTCTTGCCTCCAAGAACCCTCATATTCCATATAGGTTCCTTCTAATGTTCACGCACTTCTAATTTACTCTATTAAAACTAAAAAAGTTTGAACTACTTATTTTGCTCAAATAGAGGTGTACTTGTGCAGGAACTCGAAGCTAACTCATTTGCTCCAAAGTTCTCTAGGTAAGAATGAACCTAAACAATATTATCTAGCTTTGGTGATCTTGTTGTTTAGTTTCAAAAACAATAACTGGTTTATATGATGTCATTATTTTATTGTTTAGGAAAAATATGCATTACTTAGACTCATATGTTATAAACACAATAGGAGGAGATTGCAAATTACTTTGACTAATATGTTGTAAACACAATAGGAGGAGATTGCAAGACGCTCATGTTTGTACAGATTAGCCCAAGTTCAACAGATTTAGGCGAAACATTATGTTCACTAAACTTTGCTAGCAGAGTCCGAGGGATTGAGCATGGCCCTGTCCGGAAACAGACAGATTTAGCAGAGAGTTTCAAGCTTAAACAAATGGTATCGTCTGTTCCGACGGGCTACTCTTGCTGGTTTTAAATTTTTTGTTTTACTTGGCAATATATATACAGGTTTTGTATCTTCCAGAGTTAGTGATGCCTAATTTGAGCTATTGTACAGGCTGATAAGCTCCTTCAGAGTGAAAAAGAAATAACAAGGTTGAATGAAAGCTTGCAATTGATGCATCTGAAGTACGCATCTCGGGAGAATGTTTTCAAAACATTGCAAGATAAGGTAGTAATAGAAATTTCAGATCCTATACAAGTTAAAGTTGTCTTCACAAATTGTCGCTCTTACTGAAAAACACTATAACATTTTGTCAATTGAAGGTCCATGTGATATCCTCTTTTGCAGATACCGCCTAATTGATTAAAACTTGCCATCCAAAATCATTCGCCCAATATTCCAGCCAAACCAGTACAAACACGTAAACTTAGTAATCTTTGGGGAACAAATTGTTCATACTATTACCTCCTACTCAAGACAGTATGAATTAAATAAATAAATATTCTATATTTCAGAAAAAAATTTCTATTATTCACCATACATTACTATATTTAGCTTCTCTCAGATTAGTCTCCTTAAAACAGAATATTTCAAATGTGCAGGTCAGAGAAGCTGAGCAAACAAGCAAAAATTACCAGCAAAAGGTTATTTTTAAATTTAGTACTCGTTCCATTAGAGTATACATCACTTTTAGTTTTCCTCCTGAACTAAGCAATAACTGCTTTTTCCATATTGTCTATTTTCGCTCCATTCAGGTAAGAGAACTGGAAAATCAATTAAATGCTGAGAGGAAAACCAAGAATGATGCTGCAAAGTTTCTAAAACCTCCAATGGCTCCTTTAAGACAGAGGCCTCCTTTACAGAGAATCACAAATCAGTTGCCACCCTCAGGATATCAAACAAATAGAAGTGCGCAACCCATAGATAAAGAGAATAATCTGCTGACAAGTAGAACTTCTGGGAAAGATTCAGTTAAACCTCTGCACAAATCAAGAAGAATAACACTGGCACCAGTAGTCCGCAATGTGCCAGCTCAACCCAGGAGGAGGTCCTCTATTGCAGTTTTGCAAGACGGGAGACAAAGAACACAAGCATTTCCAGTGTCGGGACACCAAAACAACTTCACTGGTAATACTCAGTTATCACATCTTATAATTCCAAATAGGAGGTCGTTGGCTACCTTCACTCCCATCAGAGAGACTTCTTCTCTTAGAGCAGCAATTACTCCAGAAAAGACAAATTTTAGCATACTGGCATCCAGTAGCAAGTACAGAAGCCCATCTCTAGTGCCAGCATTTCCCAACTCAAAGATTCCAACTGTTTCTTCACCTCGCCTAAGGCTTCGACTAATTTCGAGCCCCACCAATGCAGAAAACTTGGATGCCGCACACCCTACTACAAACAAGCTATGTTTCAGTGTGCAAAAGAGAGTCATTGTCGGCTCTCCAGCTCAACCGAAACCTTTCATGAATCAAGGACACATGATGTTTAATCAAGTTTCGAGGGGTGGGAATCTTGTTGGAAGGCTTGGTACAGCTCAGAGAGTCTTGTGCAAGAACAGAAGACAGTCTGTAATCTAGATTTCTGCGAAACGAGATGAGTATTATTCTTAGCTTTGCTTCCATATCAAACAGTAGATCATGTATTTCTACTACCATTTGGTCCTATTGCGGATTACAATGGGGCATTCGTTATCAACTGGATTATAATGTGGCATTCGTTATTGTTACTGCCGATTTGATACTATAATATGACTATTTAGTTGGTGGTGTTGCTTCTTGGATTGTTGGTGATTTATAAAATTAATATACACATAAATTTGTCAAGGATGCGCTTCTTAGGTGGGAATTGGGAAATCTAAATTTAGAAAAATACAGCATTAGACTTTGTAGGAATAAATATATTATTTCAGATGGGGTGAAGGATAGATATGAATTTGCTCCTCTCACAAAATTCGTACAATTAAAAAATAGTTTTGTAAAACTAAAATTTATTGAGCTTTTTACTACAAAAAAATATCTACAGGCAAATTTTAATAAAGCAACAAAAAAAAAACTAAAAAGGTAATGCTATCTTCGAATCCGCTCCACTCTCCACTCCTTCCACGTCCTCTCCACTCTCGGCTCCTTCCCCTCCCGC
>JBAMHZ010000043.1:661083-679141 GCA_037177395.1 Alpinia galanga
GTGTGATGCCTCAACGACGGTTGGTTTGGTTTTGTCATCTCAATACCCCAATCTATGCAATCAAGCTTCCCTCGCATAGCAGCCATGGCAGCTCCATTCATCTGGTCAATAAGAGTACAGATAAGGTCGAAGTGTAATTGAGCAAGTTCCTAGCTGCAGAAAGATGGTGAAGGTACAAAACTATGTAAACTTGTTTTATGATAAACAAGGCCACCTTCATAAATTTTTTAGTAGGCCTTTCCAAGATTAATTTGAGAGAGATGGTTTAAGAACAAAAAAGTTTTCTAAAACCTTTGATGATTTCTAACTTGCAAGGCAGACAAATCCAGATTCTAGCTACTGTTTCAAGAGAGGATACATCCATAACAAATCCACATTGTCAGCCTGCTATGGTGGGATGAAACTCTAAACGGAATAAACATTCATTTAAGGTTAACATTTCTGGGGACATTGGAATGAGACTATTTCGGACCAGAATGCTCATTTGGATTATAATTGTTGGAACTAAATCTCATGATATAGAAAAGTAAAACAACACAGAGTTTTAAGAAATTATATTAGAAACAAATACTGATTAGAATGAGAAGTTGGAACTTTGTGGTCACTCCTAAAGAGTGAATTTTGCAGTTTCAATAAAAAATTAAACTGACTGCGATGAGGGTGTCACAAACTCAATACAACAAGTTGAGTCTCAATATGGACATAGAAAAAGGATAAGAAGACAAATGAATGGTTGTAGAATAGCAAGCATGGCTATGGTGGTGCATTGCAGCAGAGTGACACTCCACATATCCTTTATTCTTATTTTTTCCAATAATAACATACACTTATGCTCATGAAAATGAATGATTAATAGCCACAAATTGAGGAAATTATGGACATTGAAAAAAAAAATCAAATTTTATCAAAATATTTTCATAATTAACCATACATTAACACTCACGTAATGAAAATTTCACAATTTCTTCCCATGAAATTCTCATTTAGCTCTAGATGGTACAAAAAAGAGGACAGTTTTGAAAATTGATATATATTCTAATTTCATTCTATATACAAAAATATGTTGATCCTAAAAATTTCATGCCAAAGAAAATAGACGTTTCATAAATCAATTTTTAGTTATTTCTAATATGTGCTCTATCCATTCAAGCATGTAAAAAAACTCTTTTTTTCTTATTCATATAAAGATACCTTTGAGTTCTTTATCACTACACCGTACCCGTGAGGGTACAAAAAAAAACATACTTAGTCATACACAGCCATGTTAATTCACATATTCACCACTGATAAGTAGCTCCATTTGGTATTAACATAAACAAACTTATTAATAACCACCATTTGGTATTAGCATAAACAAACTCATTATTGATAACTCAGATGCTAAGAAAAGAGATTAAAATCATGTGAGGATTAAAATTTATGCATTGGTGCATGTACAAGAGGTCCTAATCATCTAAATGAATCAGCTTGCTCATTGCCCTAAAAAATATTGTGATTAAACATAGAACTAGACTAGACACAAAAACTTAATAGGATAAGTTAGTAATATATGGCTTTGTTAAGAAGTGATCAGCTTTTCTTCCAAAATTGCAAGTGCATCTAGCAAACAATGACAAAATCATAACAAGCAAAAAAGCCTAAACCAAGGTGGAGAGAGGAAAAAATAATACCAGAGAAGCTAGATCAGCAACATTGAAGTTAAAAACATTTCTCTGCCAGACCAATCAGATCTACATCTTCTGAAATAAACATCTTTTAAGCAAGTGCTTCAATATTAGTAGTTCGTCGGAATTGGACAATGAAACATACACAAACATTGTCCAACCTTCCTAGTCTTACTAGAGTAGGATCCACAATATTAGATCTCTTATAGCATAATCTCCATGAGAACTTATACATGCAGGGAGGACAAGGCAAACCTATTTGTTGTTGCGATCACAAATACATACTTTCATCCTTCAATGCCAATTAGCTCAACAAGTAATTGCATAATTGACAAAAAAGTTGAGCATAAAAAAATAAAAAGTAATAACAAATTGCATATTTCAACTCCTAACAATTAAAAAGATTTAGCAATTAAACCTGAATTAATTGTTATTCAACAATCAATGCATCCACTCCTCCTAGTTTACGTGTCAAAGCATCCAACTATCAAAACAATAGAATACAATTTTAGTGTAAATACATCAGATACAATGTTTGCAAGAGGTCATATATATGCTCCCACGGGCTGACACAGTTGATAACTGCATGAATATTTGTCACATGAAATCTTGAGATCAATTTCCAGCAAATGCAAAATACCTCACTGGATTCTTGACCCTCCATGCAAAGAGATCACGGTGTTAGAACAAAATATTCTGTGTATCACCTTTCATTAAGTCGATGGGCCGACTATGAGGGGCATTTGGCGTGAGTGTTATCATGCAAGAGGTCATATATATATATATATTCTATTAACAACCTATACTACTGTATTTGTTGATTTTACATCAAAAACAGTGAGTTTCTTTCACAGATTCTGTTCATAATTTAAATATTGAAGGTAAATTCAAACTCTCTAAAATAGTAACACATTTTGTAGTCTTATTTGGCTGATCAAGCATGTAAAATATCAATAATGCATATGACATATGTAACAAAAGGCTCAGCTTTCATCAAAAGATAAAAGCAAAGATGACTAGTGGAAAGAAGCTCTCGGCAATGAAGAAATTGAATATTAGACTTTGATATAATTTTGAAAATTAGATATTTTTATTATATTTTATCTTTTTTTCCCCTAAGTTTTGATTCATTCTCTTTAAACTCTTAGAAAATTACCTACTCTAGTGCTAATGTATCTATTGATCTATTATACTTGTGATTTCATTTACTTTGGTAACCTTTGTCTTGTGCAATCCATATTGTATATAAAGAATTGTATTTTAAATTTCCTCAATAGTCTAAGTGTTAAAATCTCCTTTATACTTACTATATGTTATTTCGGATCATTACTTTCTCCAATGTGTCATATATAAAAAATTACAAAATTGACAATATCAACTTGTTGTCTTATTTACATGCACACTTAAGGGATGGAGATATTGTCGAATTCAATATTAACTTGTTATAACATCTACTTGTTAGTTTAATATTAAGTGTACATGATGAAATAACAAGTTAAAATTGTCAATTTGGTGAATTATTTTTTGCATATCACACACTAAACAAAGTAATAATCCATAATAAATATAAAAGATGGAAGAGATTTTTATAACTAGACTATTGAAGATTACAATAGTAACAACAACAATCAAGTCTTATCTAACTAGATAAAGTTGAACTAGGTTATTGAAGACTATTAAGTAAAATTAAAAAATACAACCCAATACCAATATATATTGCACAAGACAAAAGCTATAAAAATTAATCAAAAGTATAATAGAGCAACATAAAAAGAAGCACAAGAGTTGAAGTTGACAATTTTCCAAGAGTTTAAAAAGAATGAAATAAAAAATTAAGAAAAAAGAAAAAATATACAAAACCTGCCATGGAACAAGCTATTTCAAAAAGTTTGAATTCACCTTCAATATTTTGGTTACGAATTAAAATAAAAAATAAGTAAAAAAAACTACTAGTGTCCTTATAAAATCAGCAAACACGGAAGCAATGTATTTACAATAAAATTGCCTTCTATTATTCGAATAGGTGGATGTTTTAGCACGTAAGCTCGGGGGAAAGGATGCAGGTACTGTTGAACAATAATTAATCCAAGTTTGACTAAAGAACCTAAAACTCCATTATTAAATTGGCATGTCTAGGAAGATGATAAACCTACTTGGAAAATAATATAAAGTTCATCCATTCCTAAGGGTTGAAGTCAAAAGTCAATAGTAAATGACTAACAATTTTAATATGCTTTATGAGTCCTTTTTAAGTTCCTGTGTGTCTTTATGAGTCCTTTGTGTTTTCAATAAGTCTATCTATTAACATTTATGTTGCTTGAGTCCTTTGTGAGTCCTAGTATAAATGTGTGTACTACTGTAATGCTGGGATATGAAAATAGATATCAAAATTTTGAGAGTTCTCTTCAATTGTGTGATGCAATCTTCCTATGGTGTGATGCCTAGGAACACTCGGGTGTGATACTTAAGTTTCCACCCTCTTTCTACAATTCCTTACCACTTCAATCTCTTCTTGTGCTGCATCACAAAGTAAACTCATCAAAAGGAAGAGCAATAAGATCCCATGTGCCATTGAAGTCTAATATTGTCTTCTCAGCAACTATGACATGTCATTACAGTTTCAATAAAGAAACTAAGATAATTTGGGAATCTTAAGCAAATCTGATATAGAAAGAAAGGCATAATATTGCTAAGAGAAGCACAAGAGATGTAATGAACAAGACAATGTATGATGTTGCATTTGAGTATCTCAAGGCAACAGGAAGATCAAAGTTGGAGATAGAATTTGGGACAGTAGTCAGTATTAGAAGAGCAACATATTCTCAAGGAATGGTGGTAACATGCTTATCCTTTATCCTTCTACTATAGGTCCTAGATGTTTGAAGTTCTGGTATTATTGCCTCCATAAGAAGATTATAAAATAGCCAATGAAGCTAAAAAGGACTTCAAAAAGGTGGCATTGATTTCCCTTTTTCAAGCTAAATAGTCAAGAAAAATACACAATCTAGAAACCAATTATAAGTACAAGCAAAACATAAGGTGGAAAAACAAGATGACATCACAAGGAAGAAATGAAGGGACATGATGCAGAAAGGAGCACATAGTGGGAGTGACATCATCTAAAAACTTAAAGATACATATGAAGAGTTTTATGTAGGATAGAAAGTGGCGGCGAGAGGAGGGTAAATAGTCAAAATTTTAAAATAGAAAAATAACTCGAATGCAAAACTTAGTTAAAGCTTTAGTTATGCAATGGAATAATAAAAAACAATGAAATAATACTAACAAAAGGTTTAACGTGCTCTGAAACTCTCAGGTTCTATTCAATGAATTATAGTCTTTGTAAGATGAGTTGCCCCTCAAAAATGTTACTGTTTTCTCATTATTAAAGATGAAGCCTCATACAAAAAAAAAAAACTTTTAAAATAATAAAGCAAAGGAAAGCTTGTAAAAAACACTAAAGCTCAACTTAAAAGTAAAGCCCTTAAGCCCCAAAAAATAAAAGATTATAACTAAAGTAATTAAGAAAATTGGAGAAATGGAATGATACTGGTGTCAAGTCCCATCCAGACAACTCCCTTCTTAAAATGCTCACATGATTCCCCTTCACACCAGCATCGCTGCCAATATAGCCTCCCCTCTACGCCAACACCAACCCCACACACTCACCCTTCTATGCAAACGACAACTCTAATTATCTCCCTCCTATCTGCCATTGTTCTTAACCACATGGCTTGCTTCAATAATGTCTCTAAGGGCGAATTGTGATCCCTCTATGACTCAACTACACCAAGCCCTACAATTCGCAATGTCACTAATTCGATAGAATTGCAAGTAGCTTTAACTTAATTTGATTTTTACATTCTAGTCCAAAATTTTATAATTTTACATTTTGGTCCTAAAAATATTATTATTGTAGCAACAATAACAAAAAACAAAAAATAAGAGGAAAAAAATGAAAGAAAGGTTTGTTTACACAAAAAAATCTAAAATAAAGAAGAATTTGCTACAAAAATTGAAAAAAAAAATCGAATTAATTAGAAAACAAAGAGAGAGAGACTTATTTGAGTAAAAGAAGAGAGAAATAAAATTTTTAAAAAAAAAGGAAAGATAAAAAGTTGTCAAAAAACAGACATAGAAATATACTATATTGCTCCATCTACAACTTCAATCTCCACCGTTTGTCTTTTTCTTCACCGGCAAGTGTATCAAATTATTTTCTATTTAGTTTAGTCATCGTCCAATAAAAAAAAGGAATACCACCATTGGCAACATATTTTACTTGCATTTATTATAAAATTCCAATATCAAATATCTTCATCCATTGGTGAAGCTCAAATTTGAACATCAAAGAAAGGTCAAATCATCTTGGTACCTCTCTTTTTTAAAATCTCTTATTTAGTTAGTTAGTAATTTAAATTATAATTAGCTTTCTTATATATACTATCACATATAATTTATAAAAAAAACACAAAATATCATCACATTTTTTTCTGCATACCATCACACATTATATATATACACCATCAAATTGTTTCCTATTTAGTTGATACATCATCTGACAAAAGGAATAGCAGTAGCATCTCTTTTGCTTGCATTTTAATTTGTTTATCATATTTTTATGCATGCTATTTATCGCATTATCTTGTTATATAATCATCATTACTTGTTAAATTGTTTTCTATTTAGTTTAGTCACTGATACCCCAAGTAATAACCTCACCCCAATTCATTAGGCTATGCTTACATTGCTTGTCCATACTGACATCACATGATACCAATCCAAAGGGGCAACCTCCCGAGATGGGTCGGTACATTTGGTTGACTTCTCAAGTTGAGTCTTTCCGAGTTCCCAACCTCCCTACTCTAGGCACTCTAAATTCCCTAACTCAATCTAAGCCCGAGCAATTATTGGCCACTAGAAGATGTGGCCCACGTCCATAATTTATGCAGATAATGACTAGTAACAGTCAAGCAATTAGTATTAATGGAGGCAATTATAATTAATGGATCAAATGGCTGAAATGGCTAATCTGTTCCTACTTTCAAGGAGAATGTTACCATGATCTCTATAGATCTCTCTGAACCTACACCTATATATACCATGATTTTTACTATAGGGTTTTCTTTCGCTTATTCCTCTTCCTTATCATTTAATACAAAATACTCTTTGAAGCATAAGAGAGGATTTACATGAATTACTCCTACGCCTCACATTTACTCACTTGTGCGTGGGTCAGGCTAAGCAATCCAAGTTGGAGCCCATTGTGCGCATCGAACTGAGCTAAGTCAAGTGAGACTGAGTTAGGTCAAGTCGAACCGAGCTAGGTCAACTCGGACGGAGCTAGGTCAGGTCAGACAGAGATGGGTTTGGTTGGACTGAGCCGGACAATCAAGATAGGTCAGGTCAAACCAAGATGGATTAAGTCGGACGGAGACGAGTCAGGTCAGACCAAGACAGGTCAGCTCGGACCGAGCAAGGTTAACTCAAACTGAGTCGGGTCAGGCCGGACCAAGCCAGATTAGGTCAAACCGAGATAAGTTAGCTCAAACCAATAAGCGTCAAGTTTAATCTAGCTGGGTGAGGTCAAACTACGCCTCCCCCTAAAATCTACCTTGACAACAGCCTCATCATGTAGGTTGGCTCATGCCTCTACTGTAATATCTGCACCACCAGGTCAGATCGGCATCCATCTTGGCATCCACGTCAGTAGGAGCAGATTTCCACTACATCAATTTTCTGCAAGAACACGATTAAATGGAGCCAAAACATTGATATGATGTTTACCCAAAAGACTCATCTCAAAGAGCCTCAAAAGGGGAGTTTTTCTAATCTTTTATGACCTTATTTAATGTTTCGTGTTTTTGACAATTTCTTTACTAAATCAACTCAGAATAATTATTTTATATTGGTCTATTTCTTTACTTTCAGTTCCCTCTTAAGTCCTACAACCCTAGGATCGAGTTCTTTTATTATCTTAATGACCTCAACGGTTCACCCAAGCCACGTATTGAGCTTTATTATCTCTCCAACCTCAGCAATCCACCCAAATCTCTCTTATTCTCTCTTAGACCTCAAAGGTCTACGTAGGTCTCATGATCGTACTTTATATCTCCCCAACCTTAGAGGTTCGCCCAATTTGTAGGATCAACTTTCTTATATTCTCTCCCTGACCTCAGAGGATCGCCTACGTCGTAGGATCGAACTTTATTCTCTTCCCAAATGTAGAGGTTCATTCAAGGTCTCAAGGTTGAGTTTCATTGTCTCCTTGACCTCAAAAGTTCGCCCAAGTAAAGAGATCGGCTTCCTTGTTCTCTCCTAGACCTAAGAGATTCACGCAGGTCTTAGGATTGAGCTTTAATATCTCTCTGATTTTAAATGTTCACCTAGGTTGCAATCTAATTTAAAAGCATTATGAATAAAAGCAAGACTTATACATGATATTCGTTGACCTAAAAAAAGATTATAATAGAGTCTCAAGGGAAATTTTATAGAGAATTATAAAAAAGAAAAGTATTAATATAGCATATATTAAAATAATTAAAAATATGTATGAGGATGTAATGGTAAGGGTGAAAACTCCAAGCGAATTAACCGAAGTATTTCTCATAAAGACAAAATTATATCAAAGATCAACTCTAAGTTCTTATCTTTTTTACATAAATCATGGACGAACTTACTGGATACATCTAAGATACGGTACCATGATGCAAGTTATTTGCAAATGATACTATTTTAGTAAATAAAACACGTGAAGTAAATACTAAACTCAAATCTTGGCAAGAAACGTTGAAAGTAAAAAAGTTTTAGGCTTAATAAAAACAAAATATATGGAATTGAAATTTAGCAATATTAAACATAATGAGATAATTGTTAAGATAAGAGACAATGATTTGTAGCTAAGAATTTTAAGTATTTAGCATCATTTTTACAAAAGAATAAAGGGATTGAGAGAGATATCTTACATAAATACAAAACAATGATTAGACCTCTAAAAGAATAGAACTTCAAATGTTCTTTATGATCTTAAAGTACCTCTAAAACTTAAAAGGAAGTTCTACAAAACAACAATTCGACCTATTATATTATATGAAATTAAATGTTGATGTATGATTCGAGCACATAAACAGAAGATGAAAATTACGGAGATGAAAATGTTAAGGTAAATACGCAAATATACAAGGATGAGAAAAATAAAAAATGAGAACATTAGAGAGAAAGTAGGAGTCCGCCTATCAAGGCAAAACTTCAAGAGACATATTTAAGATGGAACAAATATGTAACGACCAATAAATAATCCACTTAGGCGAGATCTGAAACTATAATAAATATGAACATTAAAGGAAGAAGAAGAATGTTAAAGAATATTTGTCTCCTTGACCTTTGAGGCTCGCCTAAGTCACAAGATCAAGATTTATTCTTTCCCTGACCTTAGAGGTCTACCAAGGTCTCAAGATTAAACTCTATTGTATTCCTAACCCCAGAGTTCTGCCCATGTTAAGAAATAAGCTTCTCTTATTCTCTCCTAAACCTCAAAGATTTGCCTAGGTGTTGAGATTGAGATTTATTATTGCCCACGTCGCTGCATCAACTTTCTTATGTTCTCTCCCTAACCTCAAAGGTTCCTCCAAGTCACATGTTTGAGCTTGATTCTCTCCTCAACCTTAAAGGTTCACCCAAGATCTCAGAATAGAATTTTATTGTCTCCCTAACATTAATGGCTCACCCAAGTCACGCAATTGACTTCTCATATTCTTTCTAGACCTTAAAGATTTGCCCAGATCCCGAGATTAACCCCTTTAATCTATCTGACCTTAGAAGTCTACCTAGATCATCGAATCGGCATCTCTTATTATCTCCGAACCTAGAGATCCGCCTAAGTCTCGGGATTAAGCTTTATTCTCTCCCTGAACTCAAAGATTTGCCCAAGTCGCAGAATCAAATTTTATTCTCTCTAATTTAGAGGTTCATTAAAGGTCTCGATATTAAGCTTTATTATCTCCCTGACCTTAGAGACATGCACATTGTGGAATCGCCTTCTCTTATTCTCTTGAGACCTTAAAGGTCCATCCAAGTCTTGGAATCCAGCTTTATCATCCCATGACTTTAGAGATCAACCTAGGTCACACAATCAACTTTTTATATTCTCTCTCATACCTCAATGGTTCACCCAAGTCACAGAATCAAACTTTCCCCTTTAGCTTCAATAGCTCCAGGGTCGAGTTATATATATTTCTCTTGCACTCGAGCAAGCTCTCCTCTTATCCCCGTGGCTTTAAGGTCGACCTCTCTACATTAAGTTATTTCAAATTAAGTCATTTCAATGTTCACTTCTTATTCAAAGTCCCATATTACACATTACAAAATTTATTTGAGCACAAAGACTTTAGGAAGGAGATTCATCAAAGCCCCAGCACTATGCCAATATCTTAAGCTTAGCTTCCAAATCAGTTGTGGACCCAAGGATTCCTCCCTCTACGTCATTTCTCCTCTCTAGTCCAAAGTCACCTTAGCCATGGCATTTAATTTCACCTAGATGTTTGGGAGCCACATGCCTTGAGCACTCTAATAAATCTCATACACCTCAACTCCTTGACTAGACTTGAAGGAGCACTAATGACCCCCTAGTAATAACCTCACCCTAAGTCAGCACACCATGTTATATGGCTGAGCACTAATGACCCCCTAGTAATAACCTCACCCTAAGTCAGCACACCATGTTATATGGCTTCTCCATGTTGACATCACATGTTCCAAACCCAAGAGCCATCCTCCCAAGCTAGTGGGTACATTATAATTTATAGGCTGACCTCCTGATCTAAGTTTCTAAGCTCCTAGAGCTCCCTAGTTCAAGTTCCTCAAGCTCCCTTTTCCGAGCTCTCCCCTTTGATGCACTCAAAACTCCTTGAGCACCCTGCTACAAGCACTCTTGAGTTCCACGACTCGGCCCATGCAGTTATTGGCCACCAACAGAAGTAGCCCACGTTCACCATTTGGAGATAAAGATTCATAATGGTCGAGCGGTTAATACTAATAAAGACGTTATGATTAATGGGATTAATTATTAAAATGGCTAAAGTGTCCCTACTTTCACAAAGGAAGTTACCATAATCAGAGGCACTTTCTCTCTGTTATTTCTATTCTCTATCATTCAATACACTTTACTAACTTAAAAATGTGAAATCGCCACATTAGCAGCCCCCCACTGCTGCCTCTACGTGTGGAGGGGGGTAAATTAGGATGTCAGGTGGCCAACACAGAAATGCGGAATCATCAGTAGCCTGGCGGTGAACTCCAGGGATCAACCCCTCGCCCTTTCAAGCCTTAACACGGCTGCGCTGGCCATCTAGGTTAGCTCTGGGGACTGTACACTTTACTAACTTAAGCATGAGAAAGACTTTGCCGAATCACTCCAACACCTCTACCATTTACTTATTCGTATGCATCAAGCAATCCAAGTTAGAGCCCATTGTACATGTTCGATCAAGCTAGGTCAAGTTAGACCGAGCTCGATGACCGACCAAGCTAGATTAGGTCAAATCAAGCTAGGTCAGCCCAAACTATGCCTCCCCCAACATCTACCTTGGTGGTAGACCTTATCGCCCAGGTCGGCTCACGCCGCCTCCACGATATCCACACCACTAGGTCGGATTAGTATCCAGCTTGACATCCACTTAAGCAGTAGCAAATTTCCACCGCATCTATCATCACGTGACAAAAAAAAAAGACATTGCTATCATCTTTTACTTGCATTTTAATTTATTTATCATATTTTTTATACATTCTATTTATCAAATTATTTTATTCTATAATAATCATTACTTGTCAATCCTTTCTATCAACATGATACCACTAAATATATGAGATACAGGTTTTAGGAGAAAGATATCAATGACATTATCCTCATGCAAATGTTGAGCTTAATTTTATGAGAACTATAACAAAACGTCTAAACAATTATTTCTACACTTTGAAATTCCATAAGTATTATGCAAAGTGTCATATCTAATTATTTCATCACAAGAGAAAAATTAAATTAAAATGAATACACCAAGGTCTATGGTGGTAACTACTTTAATACATTCTCTCCAATGGACAAGGTTACTTCAATTTAACTCTTCCTCTCATTTGTTGTTGTCTTTCATAGGCCACTTCATCAATTTACATCGAAATGTTTTCTTTCATAGTAATTTTTCAGAAAGGATTTATTGGAGCAAGCTTTAGGGTCTCTATTGCTCAAGGAAAGATTAGTCTGGTGTTTAAGCTACAGAAGACTCTCTATTTATTAAAGCAATCTCCAAGGGCTTGACTTAGGAAGTTCAACTCAACACTTCTACATATAGTATGATCAGGAGCACCATAATCACTGGGTGTATTCAGAAGTCCTTTCCTTGGTACAGAGGTTGCTCGCTCAAAAAAATAATCTCTCACAGCGTAAATATCAAAACTATATCATTTTAGATGGACTAAAAGTCAAAAATTAAGTATATAGTTGTGTTTTCTTTTTTCTCGTCACCTTTTCCTACAATTCTCCAACAAAACCATAAATCGAAACATTGACACAGTAGTATTAATCGATTCAAAATTCATAATTATAACATGGCTCGAAATTTTAAACAATATACTCATGGCAAGCGTGTTACGGACTAAAATATCAAATTAGTAGCAACACAAGGGAGCTACTATTTAACTAAGGACCATACAATATTTGATAGGAAGACTGATATATATATCTCAAGGTTATCCGCCTCATCATTTGTTTTGCAATTAGTGTGATTAGTTATTTTTTAGAGAGTCTATCATGGCCATTGAGTAGCAACTACAAGGATTTTAGTTGAAAGGTGCTCTTGGGAAAGCTATTTTATTTTGTGATTGAGGTCACCTTTAATTCATAGGGTACTCTCATGCAGATTGAGCAAGTTCTCTTACAGATAGATGATTTACATCTAATTATTGTATTCTCTTGTGAGGTAACTTATTTAATGCAATAATAAGAGGCAATAAATGGTGGCAAGATCAAACAAATAAGCAGAATATAGGGTCATGGCCTTACCTTGCCTTGACAACATGTGACTTTATTTAGGTTATGCATCTACCTATTGAGCTAGGATATGCTCTCGCAAAGCCAATGAAGTTTTACTATGGTATGTTGCGATGCATATAGACTTGAATCCTATGTTCCATGAGAGGACAAAACATATAAAGATTGATTGTCATTTCATTAGAGTTGCATTGGAGAGAGTTCAATCTAATGAGATCCTTCTTTTGTGAGTTAAAACGATTAGTTAGCAGATTTGTTGACTAAATCATTGAAAGGGACTAAAGTTGGATATATTTGTAACAAGATGAATGCTTATAACATATTTGAAACAGCTTCAGTAGTGTTATGGGAAAAAGGTCCTTTATGGGTAAAGGACCTACTTATAATATTTTCTATTTGTCATAATACAAATACAAAGGTAGAGGACTGCAAAGGGTTCCCAACGAGCAATATTTTTCCTATCAACAAGATGAAACATGTTCAATAAATTTCACTGAATGAGAAAAAAAAAAACAAACAAATCCATAATGAAATAGAAGGAACAACTGGGATGTTAGTCTTCAAACCTTGGTGGAAAACATGGAGCAACATAGTCATAAATATCAGCAAGCTCCTCGCCAATCTACAAGGATAAAACAAGGGATTTTAAGCATATGGTTGGAATCTGGCATTTATGTTTTAAAAATTTGCAGAAGTTGCATAGATTGGGGATTTCTGCTCCCAAATGTCAATCTAGAACTTGTTCTACTGATACTAGTGGTTTCTTGAATAAGAAAAAAAGAAAAGAGTCACCTTTAACTAGATATCAACCAATTGCATTAAAGTACAAGATAACAAAAGATAAACATGTAACTCTTACAAAAATGTTTATGATGGTCATTAAGGACATATCTATCTTATGTTACAGAACGCCATCTTCCATCTAGGAGACTATGCAGCGAAACTCTAATTTCGTCTCAGTACACTTCAGTGTGTGCCTAAATATACCAAGTGCCAACACAACATGGTACTAGAACAGTAACATTCTAGCAGAACACTGAAACTCTGGCACTGAACAACATTTTTTCATAGTGGTTTGATTGTTCTAGGCCAGTCTGATGCAACCAATCCATTTATTTTAATTGAAGATTCCTATTCAAGATCGGTGGCACCTACATCAGAATACTTGTCATCCAAGGTGGCAATAAACCTTCCCTAATTTGCCACAAAGAAGTCTAAAGTTTAAAAGGACAGTAACTTCAGATTTCATATTCGATTAGGATCAGCCATTGCATTTTCAATTCAGTCCTTCACAATAAAGTTGGAAGAGGTCATAGATTTATTATTGGAAGGAAGAGTGGTCAACTTTCTCCTCTTGAGGAATTTCCAATGATTTGTTCAATTCATCTACCTGTACAACTGGATCTATCTATGGGCAGCAATGGGACTCCGCAGTCACACTATATGGCAGCTTCAGTATTAGCCATTTTCTCCTCAATCCTGTCCCAAGTCTATTCATGCATATCAGGATGGACCTGTGTTGAATATTGCAGATAAAAACAGTTGGCATCAGAGCACAGTTGATTGTTTTTTCCATTGCATTTGATCCTCATCTGTCGATGGAATGCATTTGTAGTTGTAAGATTCCTTTGAAAATTTGCATCTTCATCAAGCTTTTAGGCCCTGGTAGGGTCCTGACCAACTGTTACAAAGCTACTCATGGGATGATACTATGAAGAATGTTAGTCAAATCTTCTGGTTAGGCACCACTTCTAGCACTGGTGTATGCAACAGCTCAGAAATTTGACCAACTATTCTTATGTCTGATATCTTCTCTACAATATTCACCAAATAGAACAGTAGTTCTCAGAATGAAATTTTAGACATTTTTCATATGTATTATTAGTTAGTAACAATGAAATAAAATTGACGTAGAAGGATCCATATAGTCGACCCTACCTAATGAGATAAAGCTTGGTGATTGTTGTTGTTGTTGTTGTTATTGTTGTTATTGTTGTCATCGTTATCATATGTATTATTGGTTTGAGTTGTCTGGTTGATTAAGATGAGGCTATTTAACATCCAACCTTTGCTTCATCACGTGAATACACAGCAACAGTTGTCTTGATGGCTCACCAACTTCACTTTGATTTTGTTATATTGGATCTTTCATCTTCGTGGCAATCTATCTGTTCTATACTCTGCTTTTTATTTCTTTGGCTCTTTTCTTTTAATTTATTTACTTCATTTTGTCTCTCCTAATACTCCATCATTGTCAAACTCAAACTCAAATAAAGGAAGAGACTAGCCTTAAGTTAATAGCCAGTGTTAAAACTTTTTTTTTTTTTGGAAAAAGATAGTCTGATACACAAAGCTCTCATCATGCAAGATTTCAGGGAAGGATCTATTTTTTGCAGTCTTACTCTGCTTTGCAAGAGACTATTTTCAGGACTCAAACCCGTGACCTCTAGGTTACAAAACAGCAACTTTATTTTTTTTTTTTTTTATAAGTAAAAAGTTTATAACATAGTCAAACAAGTATAAGCACCAGCCTTTAGACACTACTCGTGACTAACAGAGTGTTAGATCAGAATAGACATTTAAGGATAAGTATACATGGATTTGTACACTCTTGAAAATCCTCTCTATGTCAAGTTGTCTCCTCTCAAAAAAATTAGTATTTCTAGCCCTCTATACATAGTGAATAACAACTAATAAGGCCAAATGATGAGCCCTTATCGGAGTCCTATTCCCATGCTAATATCACTCAAAAACACACATCGCCCTCCTACAGGAGGACATCTCCGGCTGCATATGTAGCTAATATCTGATCTTTTGTCATAGCTCACTAATTAGAGGGCACTCAAAGAAGATGTGCTCCTACGTTTCTAATGTCCGGCTGAAGAAGGTGCAGAGTCGATCCTCTAAATAAATTTGTTTATCTCTGGTGGGAAGACATCTCTGTGCCCGCATCCAAAAAGTAACCGCATGAGATATAAGTATTCCACACTATCCGAAACCATGGCTGCTTAGGACTGCAAGGCCTAAAAAAATCATATGCCCAGCCCAACCCACCCCACCATCCCTAGCAAACCAATTTGTGAGCCTCTGTCAAGCAGCCTCAGATGATCCAGAGGCTGATAATATCAGATCCTATATTTGTGGAAGCCGCTTATTCAGCGGGAACCCGAATAAACTATCTCCTAGGACCAATTTGTAACTCCCTGAAACCTAGCCCACCTTCAGCTTTTGATCTACACTTATCTGCCCATGATACTGGAGGATGCTTGGATGTCCACATAAAAGACCCACAGATACGGTCGATGATACCATGTGATAATGGTAAGATAGAGAGTCAAAAATATTCCACTCCCTGAAGGACTAAGGTAATAAGCTCCGCCTTGTTAGCATAGGATAATGTCTGCTTTGGCCATGTGTTGATCCGTCAAGACAAAGATTCAAGCAAGGAGCTATAATCTGAAATTTAGAATCACTTCGCAGCCAATGGAATCCTAAGGTATCTAAAGGGCATGGTGCCCTCTAGAAAGCCTGTGATGGATGACAATCTCCTTCGAGTCGTGACATCCACACCTGCTAAATAGATAGATGACTTCAGTCGGTTAACTTGAAGCCCTGCTATGGCCCCAAACTCTTGTAAACATGTAGATAGCACTCCCACTGAATCTGCATCAACTCGGCTAAACAGTAGCAAGTCATCGGCATAGGCCAGGTGCGCTGATCAGAGGTGGGCACACTGGGGTGAAAACTAAAACATGGCATGGTTGTGGATTGTTGTAGCTACCTCCCAAGGACCTCCACACATATTCCAAATAGGTACGGAGATAATGGATCACCTTGCCTTAGCCCTCTGATTCCTCTGAAGAGTCCAAATGTCCCTCCATTGATAGCTATCGAGAAGGTTGTTGTGGAGATGCACTTCATAATCCAAGCTATAAACCTCTCTAGAAAGTTCAGGTCAATAAGAACCTCCCGTAAGAAGTCCCAGTGTACATAATCAAAAGCCTTCTGGAGGTCTATCTTCATTATACATCTAGGAAAAATGTGTTTTTGGTTGTATCTATGAAAGAGTTCCTGTGTTATGTGAATATTGTCTGTTGTAAGCCTGTCTTTCACAAACGCAGCATGACATTGATGAAGGATATGATGTTCTAGTGTTTCCGATAACCAACTAGCCAAAATTTTAGATATCACCTTATAGAACACCGTGCAATAGGAGATTGGCCAGTAATCTATCACCTTACTCGCATGGGCTGACTTTGGGGCAAGAGAGATCAATGTATGGTTCCCAGTGGTAAAAAAACTCCATAATGGCAGCAGTAAAATCCCCTCCTATGATATCCCAAGTTTGCTTGAAAAACTTTGAGCTATAGCCGTCTGAGCCCAGAGTGACCAATGTCAAGCAATGCTCCCTTGATTTCCTCTACAGTTGGTAGGCGCACAAGCTGCTCATGCTGGTCAAACCTAATTGAACGACCAAAACGCATGCAAGAGTGATGAAAAACTGTCCGCTCTGCAATGGTACCTAGTTGCCTTCGATAATAATCGGTGAACACATGCACAACTTCTTCGAATGACTCTATTAAACTATCATCCAGCCCCTCCACTGCAGTAATCTCATTCCACCGATTGTTCCTCTTTACCAGGGCATGAAAGAAATAAGAGTTACGATCTACTTGCTTGAGGTATCCCTTTTTAGCTCGCTGCATATAAAAACTGTACTCAGCATTGTTTAAATGAATTGCGAAATGTTGAATGTCTTTGTAGTTGGCAACCATGCTACCCTGTGATCAACCAACATCTTGCGCTTCTTCCAGACGATGCCGAGCAGCAGCAGCCCACGCCGAGATGTGATGGAAATGATCTGCATTCAACCCCCGAAACTCTGCTGTCAACAACTTCAAGATTTGATCTAAACGGAATTGTCTAGTGCCCAACTGAACCTATTGTGTATAAGTTGTCCACTGCATATAAGCCAGTGTTAAACTTTAGTGAATGATATATATGGATCTATTGAACTATTGTGCTAATACTATATTGTTCCCCTGAAGGAACGCATTGCACAATCAAATTGCAACGTCTTAACAAGAACCGCTACATCTCCATAAAAATTTGAATATAGAAATTAAATATGCAAGAGTTTTCACATCCGAATTTGGATATATAGATAGTCTAGGAATACCGATTATTATAATTTGGAACATGAAACATAGAAACTCTTACTAGAAAATCAATGGAGGTAGTGGATACCATAATTAAAAAAGAATTAATATTTTATGTTTACAAAAAACAAAATGGATAGGGAAGAAGGCAAATATAATAGAAACTCAAGTTTTAAGTTATAATATATGGAAAA
>JBAMHZ010000043.1:684011-705522 GCA_037177395.1 Alpinia galanga
TAAAATGAGATTATTTCAATTGGAGATTTAAATGGGCACGTAGGAATAAGAAATAAGGAATATGATAGGGTGCATAAAGGCTATGATTTTAGAACAATAAATAAAGAAAGAAAAACTATATACGATTTTACGATAGTATATGAATTTATAATAGCTAATACATTTTTCAAGTAAAGAGAAGAACACCTAGTGATGTTTAAAAGTGGAAACAATAAGTTGCAAATCGACTTTCTTATGGTCCGAAAAGAAATAGAAAACTTTGTAAAGATTGCAAGGTCTTCTTAGAAAAAATCTTAACCGCGTAACATAGATTAGTGGTGTTAGATATATGTCTCAAGCATAATATTAATAGAAGGAAAACATGCATAGATTCAAGGATAAGTGGTGGAAGTTAAAAGAGAACAAACAAAGTATCTTTAAGGAGAGAGTAAGAGCATAAATATTAAGAGAAATACCTGAAGACTTGAATATAACATGAAATAAGATGGCGTCAAATTTGAAAACAATGGCCAAGAGCGTATTTAGTGAATCAAGAAGATGAGCACCACCATATTAAAAATTTTAGTGGTCAAATAAGAAAGTAAAGGAAAAACTGAAAAAAAAAAAAGAACCATCTATAAATTCTTGTACACTTGTAACAATAAAAAAAATTTATAAAGTATGCAATATCCACAAAAAAAAAAGAGCCCAATGGTGGTCAGACAAATAAGTATAGGAGAAACTAAAGAAAAAAGACTCATCTATAAATTACTATACACTTGTAATAATGAAGAAAACTTTAAAAAGTATGCAATATCAAAAAAAAAAGAGCCCAAGAAAGCGGTGAGTAAAGCCAAGAATAAAGCTTTCGAATGTTTATATCAATAGCTTAATATAAAAGAAGGAAAAAAAAAGACATTTATAGAATAGTCAAAGTGAGAAAGAAGAAAACAATGGAACTTACCAAATAAGATGCATCAAAGATAAATTCAATGGGGTACTAGTGAAGGGTGAGGAAACAAAGGGGGCTAGAAGAGATATTATATTGATTTTTTTAATGTAGATCTAGGTACCAACTAAGCTTAGGAAATTTAAATAAGTCAAAAGAGTATAAAATTATTTTTTTTATCGGAGAATTCAAATTTTAGAAGTAGAACAAATATTAAATGGGGTAAAAAATGAAAAAATAATTAAATCGAATGATATTCAAATAGAGATATAAAAGTGTCTAGGGAGGCATTAAATGACTTACGAAATTATTCAACATGATATTAAAAATGAAAAAAAAAACTTCATCAATGGAAGATAAGTACTTTAGTTTTCCTATATAAAAATAAATGAGACATATAAAATTATGCGAATTATACAGGCTTTAAGCTTGAGTCATACCATGGAGCTTTAGAAAAGAGTGAAAGAAAAAAAATTAAGGAGACCAAAATGACTTTAAATCAATTTGGACTCATACCAAAAAAGTTAATGATAGAAGTTATATATCTTCAGAGATAACTAATCGAACAATATCATGAAAAGAAGCAAGACTTATATATGGTATTCATTGACCTAAAAAAAGCTTATGCTAGAATCTCAAAGAAAATTATATAAAGAATTCTAAAAAATAAAAATGTTAGCGCATCATATATTGAAATAATTAAAAATATGTATGCAGATGTAATAACGAGAGTGAAAACTTCAAGAGAATTAATCAAAACATATATCAAAGATCGACTTTATATCCATGTCATTTTACCATAGTTATGGATAAACTCATTAAACACACCCAACACACTTTACCATAGTAATGTTATTTAAAGATGGCATTATTTTAATCGATAAGACACATGAAAGAATAAATGCTAAGCTCAAATCTTGGTGAGAAACATTGGAAATAAAATATTTTAAGCTTAACAAAGTAAAGATAGAATATATAGAATAGACATACTAATATAATTGTTAAGATATAAGATAACAAGTTATCTATAACTGAAAACTTTAAGTATCTAATATTATTTTTATAAAAGAATGACATTATTTTAATCGATAAGACACATGAGTAAATGTTAAGCTCAAATCTTAGTGGAAAACATTGAAAATAAAATATTTTGAACTTAACAGAGTAAAGACAGAATATATGGAATAGACATACTAACACAATTTTTAAGCTATGAGATAACATGCTATCTGTAACTGAAAACTTTAAGTATCTAATATTATTTTTATAAAAGGATAGAAGGAATAATAAAGATATTTTATATAGAATACAAGCAAAATGATTTAAATAAAAGAGGACATTAAGTGTTCTCTCTGATGGTAAAGTACTTCTAAAGTTTAAAGGAAAATTTTACAAAAAGATAATTAGACCTAGTATGTTATATGGAGCTGCTATGTTATATAGACTTAAATGTTGAACTATGAAGTGAGTAGAGTAGAAGATGAGAGTCACAAAGGTAAGGATGTTTAGGTGGATATGCGGATATACAAGTATGGATAAGATAAGAAATGAGACAATTATAAGGAAAGTTAGGATTATGTCTATTATGGGAAAGCTCAAAAAGATGCATTCAAGATACTATAGACATATACTTAGACAACTAATAAATATCTCAATGTTACACCACGACAAATATGCACATTAATTGAGGAAGAAGGAGACTAATGAAAACTTAGTTAGCAATAATAAAATTAAATAAAATTTATTTAAATATAGATAGAGATATAATAGGAGATCTGGCCCAATAGCATAGGAGGATCTATATAGTCGACCTCTATTCAGTAAGATAAAGGCTTAGTTGTTGTTGTATTGTCTCTCCTAAAACATAGTCTAAAATTGTTATTCTATTGTGGCTAGCATGAACAATAAAATATTGCTCATCCCATATATCAAAACAAGCTCACGCACGAATATAACAAATACCTACTAACCTTATCTATCACCTTACTAGGTCAAACAAATCTTGGTTTCCATCTGTATCAAGTAAGACAAGCTTAAACCCTATGGAACTAAATTTAAGTAAAACTAAATTCATCCTAATTTAGTACCAATTCCAATTAATTATTTAATTAAATGCACAATTAAGGTAATTAAAACTTAAATGTGATAATAACTACCCATGAAAGCTCATTTCACATTGACACATCTATAATGATTAATCAAATCAAAGCTCAAGGACCTACTTGCATCAAAAGCAATGCATGTTCCAATTCTAGTCGTGTCAATCCAACTTTGTAAGTCAAAATTATTGAGTTCACTCATATTTTACAAGAACCAACATTCCCATCCAATGTAACATTAATAGTCTCCTGAAAATAGGACATCAATGGAGAGTATTACTAGTATGCTATGTAAAAATATGAAGTGATTGTCATATTTATTGAGTTGTTTCTATAAAATTTCAACTCGATGATTATGAAAGAGTCATACCCTTGTTTCTAGTACTAAACATATAAAAAAAAAAGATCAAAAAGGCAAGGCCATGGCATGATTTGGTTCAATATATGCAAGTGTTGGCACTACTCAACACCAAGAATATCATTCTAGGAAGATACTAAAATTAGGATCAAAATTAAAATTTTATGCCTTAGCCTGAAATGTAATTTTTTGCTGCAACTTCTCAAAAAAAAGTACAGGAGTGTCATAACTTCATTAGTGATAAAGATCACTTGGCATAAAAATTTATGTTTGAAAACTCAAAAGAGACTTTCAAATGTTAGCCATACCATAGTACCATGTCGATCAGCACATGCAGAATTTACTATTTTCCCCACAATGAGGTGTTGATCCACGGCCTTGCGAAGTCATGGAGGCTGTTGTCGCGACCTTGCGGCATCTCCGTGAGTGGCAAGAGTCACATTTTTTATATACTTTTTTTTCATTTTATTTTTTATTTAAAAAAAAAATATTTTATTTCTTTTTCCTCTCTTAATTTTTTTCTCCTTTGATCCATTAATTTTTTCCTCCTTTATTGTTATTTTTTATGCTTCATCCATCCACGAGAGTAAATAGACATAAAAAAATCTCTTTACCTCTTTAAGAATGATTATTTTTTTTCCTCCTTCCATAAGATACATCCTATAAAGGATGGTTAATTTTTTCCTCCATTTGTTTGTAAGGGAATAGATTGTTAAGAAAAATAAAAAATAATATAATTTCTAGCCTTATAAAATATACTAAAAAAAGGCAGCCCAGTGCACGAAGCTCCTGCCAATGCGGAATCCCGGAGAAGAGTCGAACCACATTGGGTTTATTGTGCGCAATCTTACCCTGCATTGCAAAAGGTTATTTTCACGACTCGAACATGTGACCTTAAGGTCACACAGTAGTAATTTTATAAAATATAAATTTGATGCTATAATCTCGTTGCACCAAGACTCTCCTTCCTTAAAAAATATACTATTATGAATTAAATTATTATATATATAAATTTGAATTTAAAGCGATCAAAATAAATCCAAGTTAAATTCAATTTAAACCTACATGAACCAGTAATCTGTTTGTTGGAATTCAACTAATCCTAAATTGACTTTTACTCAATAATCGTCAAACATTTCATGAAATAACATCAAAAATTGAAGTCAACATTCAACATCTCAAACATAACTCATCAAATATTAATAGACATTTTTTAACTAATATATTTATATTTTAAAAAGTATCTGTATTGATATAGCACGATATACTACCGACACTGTATCATTTTGGTCATAAATCAACTTTTGCACGGTTTGTCCTCGAAAATTTAAACCTTGATTTGATTAACTTATCTTCAAACAAAATGCCAGATTCAACACATAAAAGTTATTCAAAGCACAAAACTGGAGTAAAAATACAACCATTCCTGAAGAAAGTTAAAGGAAAAAAAAGGAAGGAAAATAGGTACGACATTGAAATTTATGACCACCAAATGTTTCATATAAGATAAATATAGGCTATTAAAAATGTTAACACAGGTGACAACTGAAAGAAAATTTTAGAATAAGACAACATACTGTTTTAGCTTCTTCTAAAGCAGCTTTTAGATCCTCAAATACATACTGCATGAACAGAGTTATATTATGAACTTTTTTTGAAATATTAGATTGTCCATCCTGATAAAATATAATTTAAAAAATCATGTCATGAATACCTCTGTCAACAACTTGTTGAACCGAGCCTCAACAGTTTTCCTTATCTGCTCGTAGCACTTGTCTTTATAACCTTTTCCTTGACTCTTTAACTTATCTTGTGTTTTAGGAGAAACAGCAGATGTTGTGCCCTTTCTGGCATTTCATAGGATTTGACATGTTACACAGACCAAACTTATCAATCAAAATGGTGAAGTAAAAGCAAGCATTGTTGTTAAAATCAAATTTCAAAGAATCTAAGAATCAGTTGTATCAGATTGGTAAAAACTCAGAATTGTTAGGGAAATTTCAAAACAAAAAGATAGAGAAAGGCATAATAAAATTATATATATGTGATTACAAAAGATAGTTTAAACTCTTAATAAGAAAATTTATTATGTGTCATGAAACCACAAATTATTAAGGACATCTAATATTGAAAGTTATAGAATTTAGTTTGGGTTTTAATTGCATATGGATTTGATTTTCGTTGAATGAAAGGGAGTTTTAGGCTTGTTGTTAATTAAAAGAGATTATTGTGTTCTCTCTCAGTTCATAGTAATTTCTCTCTATCAAAGGAGATGAGGGGGTCGTCATTTTAGGGAATCATGACAAGGGTAAACAAGTGATCCTCAAGCTCATGGTAAGACTAAGCAATTTACATGGGCAATGAAGTGTCTCTCCTTCCCAGGTAATTTCTTCAGAAATTAAGTCAGGATCAAACAGGGACTAGATTAGTCTCAATTTGACCAAATTTCAACTAATTCAATTAATTTTCTAACAAAGTCAAACTAATTTCTAGCTAATTTATTTAAATCTTTAGTTTTTTCAAAACTTCTTAATTTTTGAGAGATACCAACTTCTCAAGAAGAATCGTGTTGGCCTTTCCCAATGCGGCCAACACTAATTCAACTAGAGTGATTTGTGATCAATATCGATCAATTTTGCCACCTTCAAAAGCAAGCAAATGATATGACATGTATGATCACGACTGATGAAATTATTGGATAAAATTAAAATGAAAAATAGAAGAGCTGTAAACAAAAACAGCTGATAATGCAGACTATCATCAACAAATATATGGAAATAAGCACTGTCCAAATGATTCTAAAACAGAAGAAACGCATCACTATCCCAACTATATCATCTAGATATGCAGCATGTATACATCTCCCTAACACGTTTAAGATGACAAAAACCAAAGCCTCCCTGACACGTTTAAGAGGACAAAGAACCAAAGCCACCTGTAGTGTGGGTTTCAAAATGACATTAACCCTATGCAAATTGAAAGTGAGTTTTTTCCCAATTGAACAAGCAAGCAAGATTTAGCTAATGGTGCAAACCAGAAGAACTAAACAAACAACATGCTAAATCTACATATTGATCAATTCAGTTCTGAAGAACTACACCAGCACCAAAGAGTTTAAGTCTTTGTTTGTTTAGGGAAAATTTTCCTAATTTTTTCACCAAGTAAAATTGTAGTTGAAATATGTTTGGTAGAAAAATAAGTACAATCTAAATATAAAAAATAATTGTCAAAAT
Organism: Alpinia galanga; assembly: GCA_037177395.1. Classification (NCBI taxonomy): domain Eukaryota; kingdom Viridiplantae; phylum Streptophyta; class Magnoliopsida; order Zingiberales; family Zingiberaceae; genus Alpinia; species Alpinia galanga. The sequence continues at coordinate 690,630 of JBAMHZ010000043.1, forward strand.
TTAACTTGGGAATGGATGGTTGTCTTTTATGTGTAAAGTAAAATTTATTTGGTAATTTGTTGTTTCTTATAGGGCATCTCACTTTGTACTTGATCAAAAGAGCACCATCTCTCACTTCCTCATCTTTCATTCCCAAAATAACCTCATCAAAAAAACTTTATCAAGTAATATTAATTCAAAATTATTTTTGATAGACCAAATGAATTTTAAATCACAAAAAAAGGCCAAATATAGATTTCTAGAAACTTGATGAATTAAATCTAAAATCTTTAATTTTGAAACATTTTGATCCGCCTTGCATATTTGATCAAATCTGAACCACAACAACTCATTTTAACTCTCTTCCTCTCTCTCTCTCTCTCTATATATATATAATATATTCAAATATATCTCAATTTCATGAATCCAATATTATCCTTATTTGTCAAAAATGGTTATTTTTTTTACCAAGAGAAAATTTTAAAATGAAAAATTTTTCTTACTTTTGATGTATAAAAAAATATTTTTACAGTCCTCCACAACTCCAGATCACAAAATAAGAACAAATATGTATTCCTAACGACTTGAGGGATTCAAATTCTGTTCTTAATCTTTATTTTTGAAACATTTTGGTTCACCTAACAGTTTTGGTCAAAACTATTAGATGGACTAAAAGATCTCATTTTAACTCCAAAAATGAAAAAAATATAATTCAAAAAAACTCAAACATGAATCCATAGTATCCTTATTTGTCAAAATGAAAATGTTTTGACCATAACAAAAAGAAAAAAAATAAAAACAAATTATTTTCATGGTCCTCCACACTACAAATCACAAAATAAGACTAGATATGTATTCATAAGGGCTTGAAAAATTCAAATCTAGCATTAATCTTTAATTTCCAAAGATTTGGTTATACCTAGCGACTTTGCTCAAAACTACTAAACAGATCCAAAATAACCATTTCAACTCCAAAATAAAAAAAGAAAACTACATTGAGATATATTTAGATATCATAGACACAGTGGCACTCTTATTGAGATATAGTTATTTTGCTATTTAGAGCAGTTTTTGGATATCTAGTAATTTGACCAAAAATATTAAGTAGGCAAAATATTTCAAAATCAAAATTAAAGTCGTATTTGAATTCTTCAAACTCCAAGGAACTCTTATACATCTTATTTTGTGATTTGGAGATGTGAAGGATCATGAGAATAATATTTCTTTCCTATATAAAAGTTATATTTTTCTCTTTTTGATTCTGTTTAGAGTTGAAGCTTTATCATTTTTGTCTAGTTAGGTATCTTTGGATTTATGAGATCGAGATATATTTAAGTATATATTTTTTATGGAGTTAAAACGAGTTATTTTCATCTAACTGCTATGATGGCATAATGTTATCAAAATCAAAGATTAGGATCATATTTGAATTTCTCAAGTTTTCAGGATAATATCCAGTCTTATTTTGTATTTTAGAGTTAAAATGAGTTGTGTAGGTTCATCTAGGATTTTGATCAATCATGCTAAGTGAACCAAATATTTTAAAATTAAAGATTATACCCATATCTGAATTGCTCATGCTCTTAGGAACCATATTTGGTCTTTAAAATTAAAATGACTTTTTTGGGAATCATCTAGAAGTTTTCAGTAAATTTGCTATATATTTGGTCTAGGAATGCATATCTGGATCAAAACATTTTGAATTAAAGATTAAGGTTAGTTTTGAATTCCTCAAGCTCTTAGAAATACATATTTGGTCTTTTTTGTAATTTGAAGTTGTAGAGGACAATGAAAATATTTATTTTGTACATGAAAACTATATTTCTTCCAAATTTTCTTTATTGTCAAAAGTTTACTATTTTTGATAAATAAGGATACTATTGAATTCATGAGAATCTATCTGAATATATATAGTTTTCCTCTTTAGAACTGAAATGAATTGCTTGGTGCATTTAACATTTTGGCTAAAATGCCAAGTGAACAAAAATGTTTCGAAAACAAAGATTAAGGTGTGATTTGAATTCCTCAAGCTTTCTATGATTTAGAATTGAGGTCTCAAATAATTTTTTATAGCTGACAAAGTATGTTTTTAAAAAATAATGATACTCAAAACTTTATCATTTTTATTGAATTTGTGAGATCAAAGTTAAATTGTATATATATACACATATAGTTAAAATGAGTTATTTTGGTCCACCTAGCACTTCGGTCAAAACTACAAGGTGGACCAAAATATTTCCAAATCAAAGATCAAGGCAAGATCTGAATACCTCAAGTTCTTAGAAGTTTATAAATGATCTTATTTTATGAATTGAAGTTCATTTGATCAATAAAAAATAATTTTAATTTAATATTACTTGATAAGAATATTGATGAGAATAATTTGGAAAGAAAAGAAAAAGTGAATGTTGTTGCACATTTTGGTTAAAAAAGGAGAGCCCTATGAGCAATAATGAAACATAAGAATATTAATGAGAGATTTTCGGATAGAAAAAAGAGGAAGTGAGAGAAAGTGCACTTTTTGGTTACATAAAAAATATAAGACTCTTTATTAGAATTAAAGAAATCTAGTGATGCCTTTTAGGAATCCCACCAATTTATTTGTCAACACAATATAGAAGAGCAGTGAGCTAATGGCAAACTTGTCCTTGATCTTTTCACTTTTAAAATTTTCTTTTACCCCAAAACGATTTTTTTTTTATTTTCTACACTAAGGCAACCAAAACATTCTTCAACAAAAATGTACTTAAAAAGCATTCCATATTTTGTTCATGTCAAATTTAAACAAGCATTGAAACCTATGGAAAAAATCATGTCATTACAAAAGCAATATAAGATTTTTAATGATAAAGAAATAGTCAGCTTGACTTGAAAAGATAATTTCTAGATAACTCAATTTTTTCTGCGATAAATTATAAAAATATAACAACTGACTTTGCAGATCTACGTGGATTGGCAATTGATGCCATTGCATCAACACCCTCAGCTTCAGCAGCCTCCTCAGCCAGTTGTTGGTCTAATATTTCTTGCATTTCAATTACCCTGTCATAACAAAAATCGAACTTACAGTGAAGGGCTTGAATTAATTAACCTAGACCAGAAAAGAAATTAACAGTGAGATTAATTTAATTTTTGCAATTCAGAAGGGCAAAAGTTAGATAAAATAAGTGCAATGAAAAATGTATCACAACAATAAATTAAAAAAAAAAGTATCTACCATCATTCAACAAATAAAAAAAAATTTCAATGAGAAAATATCTATCAATATGGTTATCTTTCAATGCTCTTTTTCCCAAACTAAACCTCTATCTTCAGCTTTAAATGAGGACATTTCTCACTCACCAAAGCCTTTTTGTCGATATCAAAAGACCACAAAGTGCAAAAAGCAATTTGCACAAAACATTTTCTTTAAAACAAATGGATCCTAATTTGATAGATTTAAAATAAATGATCTAGCATAAAGGTAAGATTTGAGTCGAAATGGCAACAATATTATGTAATCCTATCCGAGGTTCAAAATCTCGAACCATGACAAAGTTTTGATTTTTTACTTGAACTATACTACTTATCGTTACAATGTATGTTGATGGAGAATCAAAGGTGGCATGAAGAAGGAGATGAAAAAGGAAAAGAGAAAAATAAGATAATTGCGTATATTTATATTCAAACTAAGCATTTCATACTAAAGGGTGTCTAATGCAAAGGAGATAAATCATCATAATAGGCAACTTTTAAAGAAAAAGAAATTGAAGAGAATTCCAAATTAGCACTTCGACAATAAAAGAAAATAAATTAGAGAATAAAGTGGTTGCACTAATTAGAGATTTGATTTGTTTATCATTTAGTAATTAGCATTTTCTATTTAGGTAATTAATAAGGAATTAATTATAATCCCTACCAAATTATTGTTTTTTCATTATTTAGCATATTTATTTTCATATTTCTTATCAAGTCTATAAAAGGAGTTCAGAGTATTGTAGCATAATCATCTTAAATTAATTGAATTTCCAGTTGTGTGAGAATTTTTCCTCTATGTGAGGTTATTTTCTTATTTGCTCTATCAATTTCGTTCCTAGTTCTTGAGTGGTTCAATGGTTCGAATTTGGTGTTGCATCAGTATCAATATCAAGTGTTAACATAATATGATACTTATTGACATTGACATGATTGACACAACAATACAAGAAACACTATTTGTATTGAATAGTATCAAATTTTAGTAATTTATCAAAATGATACGTCTCAACCGTTCCACCTAATATGGTACTAAATTTCAAACCATGATCTTAGCTGATAGAGGTTTTCATATGAATGCTTCTAGGAAAAAGGAATGATCTTAGTTGATAGAGGCAACTTTTAGATGAATGCTTCCAGAAAAAGGGAACATGGCAGTAATCTTAATAATCTTTCATCAGTTTGATGACCAATCCTTGATCCTTAATGTTCTCTAGTATGTTTAGCATATCTCAAAATAATGCAACCAATCCTACAGATTTTTTCATTAAATGATAGGTAGGTACATGACACTGAAGTTGTTAATTACTCCAAATGTGTTATTGGACACGAGTCAATGAACCAAGAATATGAAACCAACAATCAAAGCACACAATATTTGCATGAATTTTTACCAACATGTTAAACTCAAAACTGACATTAACAGATACAAGCAATCCCATAAATCTTAATCTTAGACGCAACCTAGAGCACATGGAAGTTAATCATCATCATTATTTTGTTGAATTAATTGACAACTAATAGTAATAGTCCACTGATGCATTGATGGGTAATAGCACATCCACTGATGTATGGATAGCTAATTGTGGAACGTTTGAACTTCAACACAATAGATAACTATGAATTCTTGAAATCAAAATCATCAGAAAGAAGAAAAAAAAGGAAAACTATATATAAATCAAGCTTTAAAATTTTGAGTCGTATTAGAATTTTGATTCATGACCAAAACGATATGTTTTTGATATTGTATCGTGTGATGCCAATATAGTTTCGGTATTTTTTAAATATAAAACATACAACAACATGTCTTTATCCCACTAAATAAAGTTGGTTATATGAATCCTTCTACACCATTGAGTTTGATCTCTGATCATATCATCTATGTTTAAACAAAGTTTAGCTCATTTTATTGTTATTAACTAAGTTTTCTTTAGTCTCCCTCTTTCTCGATTAAATAGCATACTTATCATGGTCTCAAAATCACCTTACTAGACATTTATTGATCGCTTAAGTGCATATTCATGTCATTTTAAGTGCATCTCTCAAAGTTTTCCCTCAATGGGTATATTCTTAACATTCTCTTCTCATTTCTTATCATATACATCCTTATATGTCCGCATATCCATTTTAACATTTTATCTCTACAATTTTCATCTTCTATTCATGTGCTTACTTCATAAGTCCAACATTCAATTTTATATAACATATCAAATCTAACCGTCATTTTATTAAACTTCCCTTTAAGATTTAGAGGTATCCTATAATCATAAAAAAACCTAACGCCCTCCTCCATTTCAACATTTTTCTTATATCCTATGTAAAATATCTCTACCAACCTTTCCATCCTTTCACAAAAAGGATCTTGGATACTCATTCCCACTTACAATAAACTTGCCGTCTCCTATCTTAACAATTGTCTTGCTATATCTAATACTACTAAATTTAAATTTCATATATTATATATATGTCTTTACTTTATTAAGCTTAAAACTTTTTACTTCTAGCATTTTCTACTACGATTCGAGCTCAATATTACTTCTTGATTTGTCTCATCGACCATAACAAAAAAGATATGTACTTATGTTAAGTATTGAATTTTATAAAAAAAAATAAAAGACGGTTTGACATGAGGATGCATTATATCTAAAAGAAATGTAAATGTGATCTTGTAGGATATTGAAGATAAATCATAGACTAAGGTTTGAATTAAATTAATTTAAGGAGAAGTTAGTTCAATTGAAGGTTGGTTCAAGATTGAAAGTGATTTAACATGAAGGTCGGTTCAATTTGAAGAGAGTTGATTCAATTCCTCAAGCAATCAACAGTTCAAGCATCAATGGTTCATAAATTGGTTCGATTTAGAGGGATCCACAACTTAAAGCCGGTTCACTTCCTCTATCTCATCCATGGTTCAATTTGATTAGTTGGTTCATCGTAAGGAAACCGGTTCAATTCAATTGGAAATTGGTTCAAGTGTTGAAAGATTCATAAAGAAAGAAATTTACAGTTCATCTCGATCCAGTTCATCATCCAAGGGTGGTTTACAACTTGAGAGGATGGGCTTTAATTAAGAATGGTTCATCTTGGATGCGGCTCACATTGGAGTTAGTTCACATGGAAAAAAAAAGTGGTTCACCCATGCCAAACTAATGCAGCCCCTTTTTTCCCTTAATTACATGTCATCTCCCCTCATCATCAACACACAGCAACTTATCTTCCTCAACCAATTCCCACAACCCCCTTTCTCCTCCTCCAACTCCACCTTCCTTCCACCGATTTAGGAAGAAAGGAGTTTACCTCTCCTGCTCGGGTTAGAGAGAAGAGTCCGCTCCACCATTCCACAGCCCCTATTCCACCTCTCCCACTCAGGTTAGAGAGGAGAGTTCGCTACACCATTCCACAGCCTCTATTCCACCTCAATCTCTTTCATCTCGACCTCTCCTTCTCGATTTAAAGAGGAGAGTCCACTCCGCTTCCAACGACATACCATCAGCCCTTATCTGAGTTAGGAGAGGTGCTTCCATCTCTATCATCTCCGGCGACTACCATCATCCACAAGCACTCGTCCGGGTTAGGAGAGACACTTCCACCATTCATCTGATCGGAGAGAGATCTCCACTTTATCTTTAAGGTGTAGTTTAGCTAAACTTCATTTGTGTCTGCTATGTGTTTGTATTAATGCCCTTTGCACTTGTGCTACTTTAGTTAATGAAAATAAGTTGTTTAATTTCTTGCAATGCTTTGTTTTGTTTGAATGCCTTAAGTTGTGCTTCTCATTTAGATTGCAATTACGTAAGATTAAATTAAAAATGTTTTACTTATATTTTTTTTAATTCCATTTAATTGTTACATTTGAGTTTGACACTTAGTTCCATTTATTCCTACTTACAAAGTATTTGCCTTAATGTCTTTTTCACTTTGTTTACTTTTGTCAATACCTTTAATTCAATTGCAATCATAGTTTGATTATATTAGAATTTTGATTACTCGCATTACTTTTCCTTTCTAAGTCTTAGCAAAATCCCCATTTGCAACACAAAAATTCAAACCTCAATACTAAATAAATTGATCCTAGGACTACCATTCGTCAGTAACACTCCTTATGAGAGATAACTTAAGTCTTCTCTATTTTATATTAGTGTAGATGGGTTTTAATAATTTGTTTGATATCGTATCGCAACAATACGGTCTAATCAGTCATCTAGCGTAAAAGTAATTGAATGGAATTAGTCCACTACTTAGATTAAAGCGCAATCAAGTTGCACAATGAAAATTGCTAGATCACAAAAGAAAATCTACTCCATCCATTAATCAAGATCTAATTTCGTAGCAATTCAGCATTGGAGTAGACTCAAATTATCTCCATATAAATACATTTTTTTAACTTGCATTTGTTTATCTAGTTGATTAGTCTAAACTTCTTGCATTTAGTAAATTTTTCTAACATATTTCATTCATACCATTGTATATTATTTAGAAAATAATAAAAATATCATCATCGAGGAGGTAGTTTGTTAAAGACTTTGTTTATCATTCAACAAAAGAAAATACCACACGGGCATAAACTTTCCTTGCATATTAATTTGTTAATCATTCATCATTTTTTTTTTTGCTTTATATTTAGTATATTATATTATCTTATTTTATAATCATCATTCATTAACAATAACTTAGACATGATGAGACAAAATGCCCTAATTTTCACCAATTACATAACAGATTTTAGGGATAAGAGAGATATTCTAACTATCTCAAAGAGAATAAGCTTAAATTCATGAGAACTAACATGGGCTATCCAAATAATTCTTCATACACATATAATGTATAAACAAAATAAACACTCACCACACCCATATTATTCTGTTTAGGATATATTTAACTTGTAGGCCTAAAGAGGTTAAGACAGATGCACTTAGTTTTGATGCACATTCAAACCCTAACATATCTTTAGATTGGTTTCCTAACATTGAAAATTATTTTGACTAGCATAATATGACCTCTAGTGGATACATGACAATAACTGGCTAACATCACTAGTAAATCTTGACAATGTGTTCTGAACCACTATTACATAATAAGAGAAAAACTCATCATATATTGGCCAGAAATGAGAAACAAATTCATAGAAAAATATAGCCCACCATACTCTAAATATTACTAGCATAATAATCTTGTTGAGCTAAATCAATCATCCTTAAGTGAATTGAACTTAAAAGGACACAATCTTTTGCTTCACTTACGATCAATAAAAAATTTTAGTTACAATAAAAGATACGAGACTAAAAGAATCTATTAATACCAACCACATATGAACCTTCAAATAAGATTTTAGATAATTGAATGACATTTTAGGAAAACACTATACCAACACTTTGGAACAGCTGGTAAGCACCTTGGCTTAACCCCTATTGACTTAGAGGAACCTCCTATTGACTCAACCCTTTTAGAGATAAATCAATAAAAAAATTTGATTGGTATGTGTTGTTTCACAATTACCCGTGACTTGAAATCTCATATCATGTTAAGTGGCACGATGGAAATGTATCATTCTAATAAATTTTGAAACTAGATACTATTTAGCACAGACAATATCTCTTACGCCACTTTATCAAGCTAAATTAAGATAACAGTGTTATTCTTTCAATAGTTTGTATACATATAACATAATGTCAAACCTATACCATTTCAAATGGAACACGAAGTGCGAAGTTAGGTGTATAATTATCTTATTTTCTTCTTCATCTCCTTCCACCACCAATTTACCACCAACACCATACATCGGAATGTTGGCATGATGTTGTAACAATATTGTTCGAGTCAAAGGTTGAAACTTCAACGCAACTCAAGATTTTAAACCTTCAAAACTAATTAACCTATTGAGTTAATTTCTTCATTTTCTTATATCCACCAATCTACGAATCCTAGAGTTATTTATTGACACTAGAAATGAAATTATAATGAGCATCATAAAGTATCCAATGATATACTAAAATTCTCATCTATCATTTATAAATTTAAATTGTCTCATAACATATACTTTTGAAGCATTCATGGCTAACTTATTTAGTTACATTGTGAGTAAAATTTGTTCTTCATTGTTTCTTATTTAACTTATTAGTCCAAATTTCAAACTTGTGGATATGTTAATTTGCTAGGAGAAAATTAAGTTTTCAGCCTTGCATGTTGATTCCGTAGACTCCTACACATTGGAAAAAGGTAACCTAACTAAATATGCTCACAATTTGCCTAGAGTTCTCAGTCAAAAAGAATGGTGCAAATTAGGAATAAAATTTAAATTTTGAATTTGGTTTTGAGTTGTTTGGCAATTATCATATTTTGATAGTCATTTAATGGAAATAATTGTATTTCCCAATTTGTTTATCTATTTCATAGTTTTCAGAGGATCAAATTTGTAAAAGTGTCTCATGTAAAATGCAATTTTGATTGATACTATTGGACCTGTCTTCTTTGTATGAGATTTCTCTTTTATTGAGATTTTTTTTTTGTTCTCCATGTGAGATGAGATGGTTATCTTTTATTTCGTAAATTTCTTACTAAATTTTGTGATTTGAGGATTCGATTTTGGTATTGCCGAATCTCAGAGTTTCTTTCCATCAGGAAGTATATTTTACAAGATCACACCAAATTGGCTTTAAAAACACACTAAAATGTAATTATCATTATATTCCATGTATAAAGCCAATTTCATTCATTTAATATCTATTTGGTTTCATTGACATAATAAATGACATGTGTTTCTATATCAATAATGATCAAAAATTTTAAAAAAAATATTGTATATATGTTTATCTCATTTTCTTTTTGGAAGTACATTATCTTGTTTTCAGGACAATGGTCAAACTGCGGATAGATGTCTATTAGCAACACCACCAAACTGGCATGAGAATAAGGTCAAATTGGCTCAATGCCAATCTCAACAAATGGTAACACCCACTGTGTGACTAAACTGGATGGCATAACAAGCCTTCCCACTCTGTTATCCCTGAAAAATATCAATAATAAATCTTATACCAGGCACAACTGGACAAGTTGGTCTAAGATTGTAGGATGACCAATAGATGCCAACCAAAATTTAACCCATTAATATAAAAAATTGCCATAGTTATCAGAATATTATACAGTAAGGCTTATCTGTAAGGTTAAAATTAGTGAATGTGAGCATACATAGAAAGGTTCTCTGATGAACGTGCAAAAGCTGAAGTTTGCAGTTATTAGAGAACGTTGACGAATTATTCTGTGATAAGAGCAGCTGTCACAAAAATAAGTAAACAATCACTAATGTGGAAAGAAAATCAATCTTGGCAGATTTATTATAGATTTATTATTTATTACAGATTTGATTTGATTCTGATTTGATTTGATTTATTGTAATTAATTAGGAGATATTTTGTAATTAATTAGGAGATTTTGATTCCTCAAGTAGGAGTATGCGACTTGTATATAGAGAAGACAGATATTAAAAGAGAGAAGATTTTTTCTCTTGAAAACTTTCATGGTATCAAAGCCACCCAAACCTTAAATCTAGTTCTGCCAGCCATTGCCTCCAACTCCCATCTTTTCCTCTATCGCAATCTTCATCTAAGGGCGACAACATTCGATTAGAATATCTCTTCCGTTTCTACTTCCTATAGCTAATCATGTCGGACTCCAAGCAGATTTCAACGAGCTCTTTCACAATCAATTCTGCTCCAAATCTCCCCATAATGTCGCAATTCCCAACTCAACGAGAAACTATCTTTGGTTCAATTATCATTCACAAATTGAATGGTCACAATTATCTTTAGTGGTCACAATCTATAATGATGTTCATCAACAAGCGAGGAAAAAATGATTATCTCTTAGGTGTTCCAAAACCATAAATAAGCAGTCTAGAGTACCAAGTTTAGAAAGTTGAAAACAATCTTGTTATGTCATGATTAATCAGTTTTATGAATGTAGAAATTGATGAGAGTTTTCTGTGGAGTTACTTTCTCCAATCAAGACAACATTATTGAATTATTTCACATTGAAAACACTCTCCAAGACTTCAAGTAAGGTAACCATCTAGGGATAACTTATTTCACAACTTTCACTCATTATTGGCAACAGGTGGATCTCTTTGAAACTCATAAATGAAAATGTTTTGAAGATCAAATATATTTTAAGAAATTTATGGAGACCAAGAGAATTTTTAAGTTTCTGATGGGACTTGATCGTCCCTAGATGCAGTAAGGGGCAAAATCCTTGACACAAAACCATTGTCAAGTCTTCGAGAGGCATTTTCAGAAGTTCGAAGGGAAGAAAACCGTATGCGGGTAATGTTAGGACATCCAAACCCCGAAATTCAGCTGCTCAAGTCAACTGAAACACTTACTCTCCCAGACTATATAAGCCCTCACATCCTTTGCTCTCATCCATAGTGACATCTGGAGACCATTTTATACTCACAAGTCTCACGGGCTCAAAGTGGTTCCTCCTGTTAGTTGATGATCACACTAGACTATATTGGACATTCCTAATGAAAGATAAATCAGAAGCTAAGAATATCTTCCAAAGCTTCCATGTCATGGTCAAAAACCAATTCAAAGTTAATATTCAAATACTCAAGACAGAGAATGTAATGTCGCATGACAGAGAATGCCAAAGATTTTTTCAATTTTGATCTTAGCTCATATCTTAAATCTCATGGAATTGTCCAACAAAGCTCCTATGGTGACATACCGCAACAAAATAGTATGGCCGAACGAAAAAATTGCCACATTCTTGCGGTGGCCCGATCCCTACTATTTCAAACTAATATCTCAACTACTTTTTTGGGAGAAGCAATCCTCACTGCTACATACATTATTAATCGTCTGCCTTCTCGAGCCCTCAAACACCACACTCCATTGTAAACACAATAAAATATATTTCCCCGATCTCACCTTATCTCTAACCTTCCTCTCAAACTCTTCGATTGTACAACTTTTGTACACATTCATTCTCAATACCGAGGTAAGCTGGATGCTCAAGCTCATAAATACATCTTTCTTGGTTATTCCTCTAACCAAAAAGGATACAAATGTTATTCATAGGTCACCAAAAGGTTCTACAACACTATGGATATTACATTCTTTAAGACTATCCCTTACCACTCTAATACTACAATTCAGGGGGAGAACAATATGAGTGAATTGCAGTATTGGGAGTGGACATACCTTCTTGAGCCATCATCATTTGAGTCATCTATTCAGTCTTTCCCAATAACTAGTGATTCACCATCTCCACCATCTCCAAACCTTGATAGTCATCCTCCTCTACAGGTGTATGAAAGAAGGAAACATCAAGGGCCTGTACTACCTCAACATTGCCAAGAAAATTTCACAAGCCGAGTTGAACTTGAATCACAACAGGAGACAATAAATTCTAGTCCACAGCTAGATTCTACATTAAATATACCAATTGCATACATAAAAGATATAAGATTCTGCATTCAACATCCTCTTCACGGTTGCATCTCCTATGTGGATGTATCCCTATCATTTTATGCATTTGTGACTTCTTTAGACAGAATTAATATTCCTAACTCTGTGTATGAAACTCTTAAAGTTCCTAAATGGAATAAGGCAACTCTTGAGCATTATAATGCACTAAAAAAGAATGCTACATGGGTGATAACAAAGCTACTACTAGGAAAGAAAACTGTGGAGTGTAGGTGGCTATTCTCAGTTAAATAAAATGCAGATGGAAGCATAGACAGGTACAAAAGCACGCCTAGTGCAAAAGGATATACTCAATTATACGGTATTGATTATCAGAAACCTTTGCGCCAATAGCTAAACTCAACACAATTCGTGTTCTACTAGCCATTGCTGCCAACTTGGAGTGGCAACTCTTTCAGCTCGATGTTAAAAATGCTTTTCTTAATGGAGATTTGACTGAAGAAGTATACATGGACATCCTAATTGGTTTTGAGATGAGTGATACACAAGGAAAAGTGTTTAGAGTATTGAGAGTACAATCAAAGTCCCACATTGGTAAGACATGGAAAAAATCATGAGCTTATAAGATAAAAATATCTCTATTGGTATGAGACCTTTTGGGTATAACTCAAAAATAAAATCATGAGATCTTAGATCGAAAGTGGACAATATTATATCATTATGAAGATAGCTGAATCTTATAGACACTAACACTTTGGTTCCTAAATTAGGCCAAGCTCCAACCCACCCTAGAGCGTATGCACCATGGTCTGAATTTGGTAAGCATTGGTGTTCGCTTTCTTCTTCTTTTTTTTAAATCCGTGTAACTTATGCAGGCCAGTGCCAACTACGATGAACTGGTTCATCATTTGGTGAACAATCAAGGACAGATGACCAGCCATCATGCTTCCTTATTGGCCCAACTTAGTCAGCTGACTCAGTAGCTATCTCAGCTCTCGCAGCATGAACTCGAGTAGGTTGAGGCCGACCTTAAAGGAGCACTGTGAGGTTTTTTCAAGTGCAGGCCTCGAGTCTTTTAAATAGACAGGATGAAGCCCGCCTTCAGGTTGACTCTTTGGCCTCTAAGTTAGCCAGCTGTCAAGCCCAACTTCAGGAGGTGCTAGACAAATATGTATAAACTCAGTTGAAGGTAGCCCAATTAAAGAATAAAATAATTGTGGAGACCGAGTGAAGTTTCCATGCTACAGAGGAGAGGGACAAACCCTTTCCTAACTTTTAGATCTGGGCATCCAACTAGCTCGATTGCGTATTGCAACCTCCTGAGTCACAACCCACATGGTTTAGCTTAACTCAATACATTCGGTAGTATCAAAGGAAGCCATCAATTTGATGGTACAACTTTGAGCCTATGAGACCTCTTCTTCAAATAGTATTTAAATCTTGGCCAAAGGCCTAAAGGTGGCTTCTCAAGGGTAGATAGCTGCTATGGCTACCTTGGCTGACTATCATGCCTCCGAAGGGGATCGATAGAAGGTTTGAGAGAAGGAGCTCATAGATCGTCTGAGTCTGAAGGTCATATCCTTCTTTTAGATGTGGTTCGAAGGAGCGGCCAGACAATTTACTCCTTAAGGCTATCCTCTACATGGGACGAATTCAAGATTCCTTGACAGCACGACGACCTTATCTGAGTATCCTTCTAAGGCATTTGATTTATACTGTATGTAACTTTATATTTTCAAACTCCTTGTATTACTATCTCTTTTAATGAAAATTAGTTTGTTATTATCTATTTTATGTCAAAAATTAATCTTCTCAACTAACCCTGATTACTACACATACTAACACTGCATACTAATCACACGTACTAACAACCCACATATACCTTCTCTTACTATTTAGTCGTTTCATCGTCCCTATAGGAATAAACAACTGTTCGAACCAACATGGATCGGGACAACGACACTCGGACCTTGGACGAGTTATGTTAATCATGCTAACTCACATTGCATACTTATATCTTCTCTATCAATTAACATCACATATACACTTTCCCCCTCTTGTTTCTCAAGCTAGACTAAGGGCTTATGTGTGCCTTGGTTAGGTTGAATGAAAGCACTTTGCTCCTCCTCGCTTCACTATTCAGGGGCACAAAGCACTCTGACCAAATCAAGGGATTACAAATTGCCTCAGCTGGACCGAGTGAAGAGACACTTTGCTCCTACCTATTTCATCACTCGAGAGCACAAAACACTCTAACC
>JBAMHZ010000043.1:720746-744622 GCA_037177395.1 Alpinia galanga
CAAACATGGAAGAGGAAGACCCAAAAAGATTTAATTAGCAACAATAAAATAAGATAAAATTTATTTAAATATAAATGGTAATATAATATAAAATTGCACCAAATGACATAGAAAAATATATATATATCCGACTCCATTTAATAGAATAAACTTGATTATTATTGTTATATCAAAATAAAAAGTATACGCTACGAGTAAATAAAACAGGTGCTATAGTAAAGATAAAAAAAACACATTATCCCACTAAAAAATTGATAAAGGTGTTTTAAGTTAAATGTTGTTAAGATTTATGGAGCGCTTTGAGAGAAGAATTTAGAGACTTGCCCCCTTATCTTCAAATAATGTTATTGGATTTTCTTCCTCACCTTTTTTTCTTCTCTCCCGCTATTTTTCACATTCTATTTGAAATAAAAAAAGGCCTTAAGATTTCTAAAGTCATTAGTCATACTGTTATTTTTCATTCAGGGTAGTTTGAACTGCCAATATCAGATAAGCATGCATTTTGTGCAAGCAACATATATGAAATAAATTATTGGACGAACTACTGCAAGTAAATGATTCACAGATAACACAATCATTCAAGGGTCTGAATGAGCCAATCTCAAGCTCGGACTATGATCAATAAGTAATACATGGACAACTTGGAAGATATATCTTTACTTTAAACTTATCTTGCTCAAGTTAGTAATAATGAAATACCTGTAACAATTACTCGAATGACTAGCAAAGAGGAAGAGAAAAAAGGGCGTCGCAGCATTTGCTAGTTTTCTCTCTTTCATTTTATTGATGGTGAAGGTTCTACCCATAAATGAATTCTGGCCGACCATTCTCTCTCACTCACTCTCTCTCTCTCTCTCTTCCCCTATCTCTCTTCCTTACTCTCTCTGTATGGTGTTCCTCAAAACCACCCAAAGAAATAAATGGATGCGTGAGTAGACTGCCAAAATGTGAAACAATATGTTAGAATAGAGATATCTACAACGAGGCAGCAATCTTAGCCTATATTACGGAGACTGACTGTATTTCTTCCTTCAATGAAAGAAATGTACGTTCGACCCAATCCTTTAGCCTCTTAATCTTTGACTTCATCTCTGCGCTCTTGCCGAAGTATGTATTAACATTCGAAATCATCACTTCGGCATCATGCTTCAGTGCATCCACAGTGCGATAGTAGTTGTTTTCAAGTCTCCTCTTAATCACTTCAAGCGAAAGTGGAACGGGGAATCTGCGAACAACACGATGGGGATGATTAAACTGTTTAAATATCCAAAAAATGATTATCAATCATGCCAAAAAATTTGAATACATCATCACTCGGGTATGAATGGTAACTTGAAAATTAATAGAGGATCAGTAGCCATTCCCTCAGATAAGGATTTTGAATTAGATGTTCCCCGCTTCAATTTGAAGTCACGTGAACCCTTTATCATATTTCTCTTCCAATTTATCATGTCTTACAAAATATTGATCACCAAGCTCAAGGGCATAAGATCCCAAACCTTATATTCCAAATATCTAAAACTTACAGACTTTTTAGTCCAACTCTTTGAGACTATATACATGAGCTACAGCACTAGTAATTTTTAAATCATTTAAAATACCAATTAATTATCAATATCATCATTTCCCATTCCATGGTTTCAACATTTATTGGAGCAATACATAATTAACTCCTAGACAATTGTTGTTTTCTTTTCTAGCTTTTCTAATAACCTTATATATGCACCATAGCATTTTAATCTCTATCACAGCAACTTTTTATGTACTTTCCTAACTATCCAACACCCAATCCAAACCTTATATCAGTCCAAATTGGATCAAACATTATTCTTTAAGCAAAAGTGACAGCATGATGATCAGGAAAGATGCTAGAATATTCTCTACAACATGACAGCTCATTTCTTCTCTTATTGATGATATCCCTTATCATTATCTGCTTGTTTGATAAAATATCCAAACTATCTAAAGTGCTTGTATGGATTAATTGTTAATTAATTATTCTCTAACCCCTTTTACTGTTGAACAGGATAGGCAATATTAAGTTTAGTTCGTAATGATAAATACTAAAAATTTCTCTCTACAACTAAAAATTTCATTTAAATAACATAAGCCAAAGGAATTTATTTGGAGGAAACTATTTCACTTAAAACAAGTGTTTATGCAAACACCTACAAGTTACAAGTCATCAAATATTGTAACTTAAGATTCTAAGTCACCTACAAGTTATATCACTTCCAAAGAATGAAATACTTTTTTAATTTCTCATGTGGCACATGCACTAAACACCTGAAGGAGTAGAATGCACCCAATAAGATTTACAGTCCCTTTTCAAATCCATCTATGAATAAATTTACGGAATCATGATTGGTTGCTTTCCTAAAGGGCAAAACATATACAAAACTCAATTGCATAAGTCATAATAGTTGCCTAATCACAACAAAAAACAATATAATAATACACTTAGTCAAGGTTCCAACAGAATCTTTATCTGATCTGCTACTGGGTTTACGTTAACTGTGTGCCTGACACAATCCCAAATTGCGTTGTGATGGACAGGAATAAAAAATATATATACACAAGTACCTTATTGCTCAAATTTATAACTGAAATTGCCAAGCAGAGTACAAGCTTAAGAATGGCGGAGAATTTTCAGATTTGAACTATCAATTTCATTATGTGAACACAAGCAAGCAAAACAACGGAATTGTAGATGGAAATGCCATACCTGTTCAAGAACTCTGATCTCTGAGCCACCTGACTCAGCTTCTGAACACCATGATAATCCTGATTTAGGAACAAGGATTAATATAAAATGCTCAGAAGTCAACATAATTAAATTACTAATCTACAGTTAGATCTAGAAGCATGGTTCACCTGATTTCCTATTGATGCATGCTCTATCTTGGCAATAGAATTTAAAAGTTTTTCTCTGGTTTCATTTATAATACAAGGATGTTCCCAATGAGTATTGGCATCGTGAAGTTCCCAAGGACTATGTAAATGCTGTCCAGAAGAATCATCCTTGTACTGTATTACATATCTCTCCCATGGGCTATCTGGAAACTCAAAATCTTTAGGTTTTACAGTTAAGATCCGACCACTCCACCAACTTCCACCAGATCCATCAGCATCCCTCCACCATACCTGGCACTTGTCTCTGTGGGTCCAGTTCCTTTCAATGGAAGCATCAAAGCGTACTCTTTCCACGAGAAAGTCAGGACCATTGAGTTCAGGCAATGTGACCCGGAAAGTTTTCTTGAACCCGCAAGATGAAGGATCATTGAATTCAAGGGTGAGTTTGCAGCAGCTATCACCAGATCCAGGAAATGGATTGTATTCAAGTTCTCGTACGTTGCAAAACTCGACAGCTTTTAAGCCTTTGATTGATTTCCATGGACCTACTTCAGTTGTAGCAGAGCTTTCAATATACTCACGGTGGCCCTGAGAACAGATGAGCATAAATAAGTACCTTATTTGTAACAATGAAAAATCATAAAGGGTAGCCCGGTGTACGACGCTCCTGCCAATACGAGCCTACATTGCAAGAGGTTATTTTTGTGACTCAAACCCATGACTATAAGGTCATACGGCAACAACTTTACCATTGCGCCAAGACTTTAACAATGAAAAATCATCTAATAAAAAAAAATACCTGTATCAGATAGGCAACTTTATCACCTTTTTGGGGAATATATCTATAGCACTCCTCATGCTCTAACAATAAAAGCCATGAAAGCTTCCGCGATGATTGATGGCTTTTCTTATCCAAACGTTTAAAATCAGTTGTATTGTAGTTCTCCCTTCTGTTTCTTACAGATCTTAAACCAACAGGCATTTTTGATGTTGATTTCCATTCATCAACTAAAAATTGATTACGGGAACCAGATGTGGACTTTCCTCTGCTTGTGGATGCTCCAAGAGAACCATAATTTTTATCATCAAAGTTATTCATGCTATAGCTTAGATCATGTTTAGGTGCCCTTCCACCTGTGGATCTTGTTCTGCGAGAACTTCCAATTTTACCACTAAACAGCAATGTTGCCTCATCATGGTCAACAGAATCTGAAGTAGTTTCTTGCTTGGCTTGGACATCAACTATAAAATTCTCCTTCCCCTTGGATAACTTCATCCTCTTATATACAGCATCATACATTTTCCGGCAGGACTTCGAGTCTTTGTCATCATTGGAAACAGACAAACTAGCATTTGTGGCTGTCCATCCTTCTGAATTTTCTGATATATTATTTGATTTTCCAGGGTCTGAACTCTTTCTGCTGGTCCCTTCATCCTCATCAGCAACCAAATCAAACTCTTGGTCAGTTGGGGTTGGACTGTATGAGACAAGCTCATCCTCTGCACTCCTCGAACTGTTAAGCACTGCAGATTTTAACTTGGAGGACGAACTATTAAATTCTTGTACTGTTCCTCTAGTCTTGAACCGTATCTTTGGGTAAGTGGTCTTTATAGTTTTGTCTACCTGAGGATCCACATCAAAACTACACTTGCTACCAAAATAATTTACAGCTTTAGATGAAACCAGTTCATATACTTTGGATGATTCATTAAGAACCTTGTATTCATGGTTCAGAGGATTGCCATTCTCTGTTTGGTCTGACTCATGAACATAAAGTGATGACTGCTGATGAATCAAAGACCTAGTTTCAGGAGAAAGCAGATGCAGAGTACCATCCACTCCTTTGTTTACTGCTACATCTCTCTCAGGACCATTATCAATTTGCTTCCTAGAAATTGATGTTTGACACTCATCCTCAGATACAGTATATCCAATGGTGTCAACTCCAACTGTGTTAACATCATCTGGGTTTGTATTTGCAGCAGCCCAAGTTATGATGTCACCTACTCTTTGGCGTTTTGAAGAGCGCTGCTTAACTTCTCCCCATTTAATCGTACTGGCCTGGTGATCCACTGAAAGACGAGGGTGGGAGGCAATTTCATACTGTGAAGTGATTGTTTCAGCTATCTCATTTTCAGGCCTATTATGGCTATTGACAACAGAATTAGTTATAGGCAAGGATACAGACAAATTATCTTGTTTGGGGCATTCAGATGTCAAAGTTCCAGAGATAACATGACGTGGCAACTTAAGGACCAACTTCCTCTTCATTACTGGATTATCCTGTTTATCGATGACTTCAGAAGGTCTTGCAGTGTCTTCAAGCACGTCTTTGATGTTTTCCTTCTCCTTCACACGAGTAGGTGGATTGAATTTCATTGATCTTTCAGACTCAACACTGTGAGTCTTTGAATCTGGCAACGTTGATTCACTTTCAGAAAAATTACTGTCTGGCTCATTATCTTCTTCATCCGTAGAAGCACTTGTTAATTTAGAGAAGAAAGTGAGAGCATTCTTCTTAGCAATTCTCTGAGGCCTTGAAGGTTCGGATTTAGAGGGCTTAAATCTTTTCAAACGCCCATTCCTGGACCTCTTAGTTCTGTGAGACTTTGACACAGAAGCGCCATTGCATTCATCAAAGTTTCTTCTTTTTACCCGCCTACCAGATGAAGTTGTGAACTCAGCCTGACAATTGAAGAAATAAATACATAAAATATTCAAAATAAGAAACAACATGGAAAAATGAAGTTGGAAAGTGAATCTAACTTCAAATTTGTGTTGTTTCCTTCTAGATCTCCTAAGGACTTCCTTTGCATCATTATCGTCTCCACTATCTTCGGCACTGATTTCTGCTTCTTCACATGAGCTGCTGCTCAAACTTTCTTGACCTGCATGGCTGGAATATTCATCAGTTATATTATATTCAGAATCGGCTTCATCACTCTGCATGTCATTTTCTACTTCCCAATCTATAGCTTCCACAATCTCTGGTAAAGGCTCAACCCACTGCTCTAGATCCACAATTGGTAATGCTTGAAAATCACCAGTATTAGCGTTGTAAGTCGGACCAACTGCAAGTTTCAGTGAACTAGGGCGCCACTCAATACCCATGATACCTAAGCGGCGTCTTTGATACATGCTCTGATAAGGTTCAGCATATGGAATCATACCTGACAGAAAAATACATGAATTGTGAATTGAGCATATGAAGGAACCAAATATAGAAAATAATGGTGACACGTTAACAGCTCCTATCACATCCATCTGTGCAAATGCATACCCGAATCACAGAGAAGATCCTGAATATTCCTCCTGTGTGGTGTAAGTTGGGTCTCCTGAAGTAACAAAAAAAATATTTTTAAAACAAAGTATGATGTACAGTTGCAGGCAAGAAAATTTAGTAATGAAACAAAAGTTAATAGGATAATTGAAAGAAGAATAGCAAGTGATAATTTCTTAGTGCACGAGGAAATAAAGTGGAACAACCAAGAGAATATAATAGATGATAAAAGTTGTATACTAAGTTGGGAAAAAGCTATTTTTTGTAGCCCATTCTAAACTTTTCCATGCCAAACATGGAAACAGTAATGAACAATTGTAAACAAAAACCTCTATAACTAAGAGAACCTTAGAAGAATAATGTCAACCTGCAACAAAGTTCATTCCAGTGTAACAACAACGACAACAATCAAGATCCTCTAGATGGGTCAACTATATGGATCCTCCTATACTATTGAGCTCTATCCCTTATTATATTATCATCTATATTTAAATACATTTTATCTTATTTTATCATTGCTAAGTAAGTCTTCTTAGATCTTTCTCTTTCTCGTTTGATTTACATATTTGTAATAGTTTCACATCATTTTATTGGAATATTTACTGATCATTTAAGCGCATATCCGTACCATCTTAAACATATCTCCTAAAAATTTTCCTCAATAGCTGCAGCCTGCAACCCCAACTTTCGTTCTAATTTATTATTTCTTATTTTATCCATCCTCGTATGTCCACATATCCATCTTAACATCTTATCTCTGCAACTCTCATCTTCTGCTCATGTGCTCGAGTCATAGCCTAGCATTCAGTTCCATATAACATAGCAAGTCTAACTGTCGTTTTGTAAAACTTTCCTTTAAGTTTTAAATGTACTTTACTATTACAAAGAACACTTGATGCTCTCTTTTATTTCAATCATTCTATTTGTATTTTATGTAAAACATCTCTTTTAATCCCTCCATTCTTTTACAAAAAAAAAAAATCTTAAATATTTAAAACTTTTAGTTATAGACAACTTATTATCTCGTACCTTAACAATTGTCTTATTATATCTACCATTGCTAAATTTAAATTTCATATATTTTGTCTTTATTCTACTAAGTCTAAGATCTTTTACTTCTAACATTTCCCTCAAGGATTCAAGTTTAACATTTACTCTTTCATGTATCTCATCTACCAAAATAATATCATATGCAAATAATAGGTACCATGGTATCATGTCTTGGATGTATCCAGTGAGTTTATCTATAATTAGTGTAAAAAGATAGAGACATAAAACTAATCCTTGATGTAATCCTATCTTTATAGGAAACGCTTCAGTTATTCCTTCTGGCGTTTTCACTCTTGTCATTGCATCCTCATACGTATTCTTAATTATTTCAATATAGACTACACTAATACCTTTCTTTTCTAGAATTCTACATAATTTTTCTTAGGACTCTATCATTAGCTTTTTCAAGATTAATAAATACTATGTGTAAGTTTTGTTTCCATTGCCAAAATTAGTTGTCTGATAAGATGTATAACTTTTATTGTCGATTTTTCTAGCATAAATTCAAATTGATTTTCGGTCACTATAGTCTCTTTCCTTAGTCTTTTTCTATTACTTTATTTTTCATAGTTTCATAGTATGACTTATTAGTTTAATACCTCTATAATTTATACAATTTTGTATGTCTTCTTCCTTTTTATATAAAGGAACTAAAAAACTTATCCTCCACTGTTCAGATATTTTTTCGTTTTCAATATCAAGTTGAATAATTTTGTAAGTCATTTAATAGCTTCCTTGCCTAGGCACTTCCATATATCTATTAGAATATCATTTGGTTCAATTATTTTTTCATTTTGCATTTCATTTAAAGCCTGTTCTATTTCTGAAGGTTGAATTCTATGATAAAAATTAAATTTCTATACTCCACTTACTTAAATTACCTAAGTTAATTTGATCACCTAAAACTTCATTGAAAAGTTGAAGAAAATACTTTTTCTATCGCTCTTTTATTTTCTCATTGTCTATTAGTATTCTATTGTATTCATCTTTAATACATCTTATTTGAAAAAGATGTCTTTCTTTCTCTAGCTTTAGCTATTATATAATATTTTTTCCCTTTCTTTTGTATACAATTGTCGATATAAGCATTCAAAAGTTGTATTCTTAGCCTCACTTATTATTTTTTTTGACTTTTTTCTTCGTCATTGCATATTTTTTTAAGTTCTTCTCGTTCTTACAAGCCTATAATACCTTATAGATTTTTTGTTTTTCTTTCACTTTCTTCTATACTTTTTTATTTCACTATCAAGACTCTTTACTTGGTGGTGCACATCTTTTTGACTCACCTAGTAGATCTTTAGCTATAATTTTTTAACTTTAATATTATTTTATCTCATGTAGTATTTGAGTCATCATGTATCACTTCTAATCCTTATATTCCTACTCTCTCTTTAAATATGCTTTGTTTCTCATATTTTAACTTCTACCATTTAATTGTATCAAATATACATATTTTTTTTCTATTAATACTATGCTTAATGCACATATCCAATACTACCAACCTATGGTGGGTAATTAAGTTTTCTTTACGGCGGAGTTATTAAACACATATTACTCTTACTTAAATATATAACTCAACATAACTATTAAATGGGTGAATGATCTGCAATTCACCTTTCTATAATGTATTGTATACGTCAAAGTGAACAATTTGTAATCCACTTGATATGAAATACATCATATATAAATATAAGATAAGAGTGAGCGAAATGTAACCCACACAGTAAATATGTATCGTATATGCATAGGATGAATGATCGCAGTCCATCCAATATGAAATACATCATATATATGCATATATACATACATGTATATAAGATGAATGACTTGCAATTCACCCAAAATGTGTCACATAAAAATAGGATGAACCACTTGCAATTCATCCTGTGAGGTGCCTCACATGAAAATAGGATAAATGATCCGCAATCCACTCCATGAGATAAAGTTATTTATTTATTTATTTATTTTTAAAACACGGGGTAAAAACTCTATATTTATAGAGCATTATTTAGTTACTCAATATGAATAATCACATAACTTTTATTGATTATAGAATGGAAATTCTATACCACAAGGGTTACATTCATTTATTTATTAATTCAATTGAGAAGTTATATAAATTCTTACAACCGTCGAGCCGAAAATCTATTGTAAAATTTAGTTATAGGCAACCATCTCCATATACGGGTTCACTTTGAATTCTCATAAAGTCTTGAGTTCTTTTAAGGAAATTATTCTAAATTTCCTTATTTTACCTTTAAATTTCAAATTGACTATTGTAAATATCATGTATAAATTTTCATAAGGTACAACAATTTGATAAATGACAGATTATATAAAGCCAAACAAATACAAGGGAATGTGATCAAGCAATAGAAATATACAAGAGTATGTAATTAATTTTCTTCTACGGTGTAGAATATAAATCTTAATTAATGTGTCACTAATATTTTTTTAATTAAGGCATGATTTAAATTTTCGATGCAAATATCATCTACTAAATCATTAAAAATTATTTAAGCCCTAAAGCATGCAGCTTAATCTATTTTCTATTTCAAGGGTAATGAAATCATAAATCATTTTTCCTATAATCATGTATCCAATTAATCAATGGGAATATTTATGTGAGCAACTAATCCTAGAAGAAACATGGTCCTACAAAAATATGACCAACTTTGAGGTTTATGACAAATAGTCCTAAATATTAGTGATTAAATACCATGTTGAGCAACAATAAGTGCATTTTTTTTGTTAGAATAAAAAACATAAGGTACTACTATGTTTACCTGGATAGCTACAAGTACTTCCGTTAAATATGGACTACTTTTAATTTATAAGATAGATAATAATCTGATTATGTCCCTGAGAAACAACAGGATCGACAATTGACAAGGTCATTCTATAAGAAAAGCTACATACTATTTCTTTTACAGAACTTAATAAATTGTCACTTAAGATGTCTTGAAGGAAGAATAACTCTTGATGCAGGCTCCTCGGTCAGCGCATCCTCACAAACTAATTTAAGAATGTTATTGCTTGATCGAAAATCTTAATCTACTTCCTAAGTCATCGTAAATTATTGATGGTAGAATTAATCATGCACAAGATTGTTCGAGGGAAAAATAAGGAAGAAAACTCCACCAAAATTGATCGTCTTTGTGACGACGCTAGCATTAACGGTGAGCAATGATGGCGGTGGGCAGCAAGGACAATCACATCGGCAGTGGCGTGCGGCTGTTGAGGCAGTGTCAATAATGATGGTGGCGGTGATGGCAGTGGTGACAACACCGATGACGATGATGACAAAGGATTTGTGGGTGAAAAGAGATGAATTAAGGAAATTTTAGGGTTAGAGAGATAGAAATAGGGAAAAGAAAAGCCAGTGGAAGAATAGGTCTGCTCCTATGCGTTTTAATTTTTTATAGCACTTATATAAAAAAACCCACAATGTTTTGGAAATTGCAACTAAGCTCCTATGAGTTTTTCAATGATGTAACATTTTGGCTCTGTAATTCCTTCTAATTTTGTGCTTGGTCTGGCAGTTCTGGATTCCATTCTTTTTACTCTCTTGTCTCCTGTGGGAAGCAACATACCAACACCGACTAAAGGGAGAGGACAATTAATCCTTTCCCTTAGTAGAGATCTAATCTACATCTCTATTGCTCGTCGGATTTGTTTCACTACAGCAACAATACTATTAGAGATTTGTTCTACATTTCTCTTTTGTCCCTTGGTCGTCTTAGTTGGCAGCACTCCATGCTTCTCCTTCCTTTTAATGTTAAGCTATGTCCGCATCCTTCAGTGGTCACTCTGCTTCCTTGCTATGACTATAAAAATCATTTCCATCCCTAGCCTCATCAATGCAAGTTTGCTCATTATTTTCATTTTTTTAATATTTGCTCTTCTTGCTCAGTCAATCATCGTCAATGGAGATTCACAATCTATTTAAATTTTATGTTGGCCATCTTTGTAAGTCATCCAGTACTAGAGACAATTGATGACAGACTACTTAGATGGCACCATCCAAGTTGTGACATCCTTAATTAATGTAATACTCCTATTGCTACATGAGTTCTAGATGCAAGAACCTCTGAGTGCATATCTGAGACATTTCCCTTTTCTCTAGCCTTGCACCAATATCTCATCCTATCAATGTAACTAGCAAATATTTCACTCTCATCGGCAAAGGGCAATGGTCAAGTCATTCCTATATATTTATAATTTCCTTCTGTCCTTTAGATATCTTAATTTTTTCTGAATTTATTATCTGGAGCAAACTCAGCCACTAAATTGTTCAATACTCTTTTACTGCTAACTCTGTTTCAGTTCAAGGTTTGAACTATAATGATGATTAATACATGGCATGAATCTCAAGGATTCAATGAGTCGAGCGTCCAAATCTGTATTCTTAAGAGTCTGACTCTTTTACTTTCCAAATTCATTCCTTGTAATTGAATCTGCAGTTTGGTTTTATGCTAAACTGGATCCAAATATCTCCTCCAACATACACAATAAGGTTGAATCAGAGTACCAAAGAACCTGTTGAAATCAAGTAGATTTAACAAATCATTTGAGGGGATAAAAGCATAGCCTTCTCAAGTCTGCAACTGTTAAATGGAAACACATTTTTTATGTAAGTTCTATACACCAAGCATGTTGCTGAGTAAACATTATCTCTGATATCATAAAACTCTTATTTGGAGGGGACTTCGAAGTGTTGGTGCTTGTTAAAGTGTATTGCAGGATAGTTTTTATTTTGTAGTAATGTTTGAGGTTTTTAATGTCTTTATGCTTTAACTGAACCTATGTATGTCATAAATTTTGCATGAGTTTAATACACTTTGTTCCATACAAAGCCTGTTTTTTATAAAGTTGTCCTATGAATAAGATGAAATCTACTTTTATCTTTATCTCATCATTCCTGTATTTCTTTCTTTCTTTTTCATCTAATTAAAGTTGTTAATATGCACATTTGTGTAACTTATTGTAGGTTGGTTGTGGAGCTGGGAACACAATTTTTCCCTTGGTTGCAACATATCCACATATATTTGTTCATGCCTGTGATTTTTCACCACGTGCAATTGAGTTGGTCAAGGTTTGTTTTCTTTCTTTATATCACTTAGACGTGCCGTCTAGTTTCATATTATTGAAATCCCTGCAGCCTGCCACTGCTAAAAAGTAATAAATTTCAGAATATAATTTTTCTGAATATTATTGTAAGTTATATTGGTTCGTATAAATGTTTAGCACCATGATGCATAATTTACATTTATATTTGTTTTTCTTAAATGGTATCTTTGGTTTGCATCACGTCAAGCAAATAAAGCAATAAAGCATTACTTTACAAATCATTCTCATTGGTTATCAAGGCTATAAATGAATAGAATAATTGTGCTCTATCTTAATATTTGATTTGGTAGAGCCCATTTATATTTGTGAAAACAATATAAAATAAACAAGTTTGTGTCATGCCTCGGAGGTGTAATTCCCATTCAAGAGGTACCTTACTTCGTAACAGTGTAATAAAGAGGAACCCAAAGCCATATAATTGGACAACTAAGAAATTTACAAATATTCTATATTCATATAAATATTTTATTTCTACAAGTACAAGAAAAGTGTAAACTAACAAAATGAAAACCAAATAAAAAATCAACGAGTTGAGATCTCTAAGCAGTTCTCTATACAAGTTGAAACCAACTATAACATCAAAAGGGTATTTGTGCCTGCAAAATTGAAGGTCAAGAAAAGTAGATAGTAATCACAAATTGCTAAGGGAGTAATTAGAAAAAAATGTGTATAATTTAATTTATTTAGGAGCTCAAGGAACAAAAGTATATCATAATTTCATATTATAACTTTAAATTGTTCTTAAAGTCTTTTATCATACACATATACAAATATATATAACTATATATAGTCATTTACTTTTAGCTATTTATCAATATTTAGAGTTACTACTATCACCTTAAATTATCACAATCTCTTATTACTAATTAACACAATTATTAGTTATCATATTTAATCAACATGTATAAACAACATCAATGGTGTAAATATCATGTGTAAATGTCATTAACTATATAAAGCCTTATAAAACAACTAATAAGTGAATCAAGGGTCAGTGTCCTAAGAGCGTAATAATGTCGTCTAATATATGACCTAAAAACCCCCTCACTAGTGATATATAATAATATAGTGCCAGTGTGTAAGAAAATATTGACTGCGGATGACTTCACATCAACACTGTAGGTAGTTAGGTACTCTAATATAAATTTAGACTCAAACTTTTCACCTTTAGTATTTATTTAAATTCTTTTTACTACAATTATTTGTATTTTGAGTTCACATTTTATTGATTAGTGTGATCGACCAACTTAAATCAAATTTTTAACATAAATCATGTTCATTTAATTAGGTATCATTATAAGGTTTGCTGATAAAAGTAACATAAAATGAAAATACAAGAATCTACATCTAGAACATCAAATATTAACTGAAAAATAATTTAAAATATCTATTTTAATTTTTAAAACAACTCTTTCTGTCTTAATCCCCATATGGATCCCAAATGTGAACATGAAATAATAAGATTTTTGTTGGAAATAAAAAGGAAAAAGGCTGTTGGAACAGTGAAGAGGGAAGATGGACTTTTCCCCTCTCCATCAATGGCTTCAACTAACCCCGGGGGGCTCCAACAGCTATTGCTATTGAGGGCTAGAATTGCTAGAGAGGAGGAAGGAAAATTTGTTTGTACTACTACTGGATTAGAGGAAGAAGAAGAACTACTTGCTCGTGTTGTTGGAAAAGAAAAAGAGAGGGTTGAAAGGAGAGGAGAAACACTATTGTGGCTGTTGAGAAGAGAAGAGGAGAGAAGTTGCTATTGGTGGCTTGAACCAGCCTTGTTGGATCTACGGAAAAGGGAGAGTTGTAGTTTTGTCATTGGAAGAAAAAGGAGAAGAAATGGGAATTAGGGCTGCAAATGCTGGAAGAGAGAGAAGAGGGGAATAACAAAGGATGGGAAGGTGTTGCCTGGAAAGGAGGAGATGGTGGTGTGGCTATGACGTGCATGTGGGGGAGAGAAAAAGAGAAAGGAGGGAAAAAAGTTTCCTTAAAAATTCCCAAATTTGTTTTAATTGATTAAACCGTTAGCCCTTTAAAATTTGGTTCGGTCATAATTTAACCAAATTGAATTTTAAATCAATCCCGATTTAAACCAATACGATCATGGATTTGAATTGCAGAAACAACTTCTTATAATACAATGCAAGGTAAGACTCTATACAATTTTGTGCACCAGACTACTTTTTTTTTTAACTCTAGTTTGAACTCAAGTAATCCTAAACTCTGTGCTACCTCGTTGGATTTTATCTAAACCTAATTTGGCTTCTTCTCGATGATCAAATTTTGATTTTAACAATTCAGTTCTTTTATTTTGTCAATTCAAAATTCTAGAAAATTTTATTTTATTTTTATGTATAAAAATCAATACTTAACATCCTCTTGTACTAAAAGAAATTCAATCTCTAATTTAAGTACTCGAGGATAATGAATGAGGGTATGCATATTTTATCCTCATGCTTCTTAGCTGTTTTTTGATTGAAGTGGTATTTGTCATCCAACCTTTACAAAGTAAATGCATTTGTTCTAAAACTGACGTTCCTTGCAGTCCAGAACCCTTGATTTAAACGAATTTAATCAATTTAAAACGAATTTGGACATTTTTGAGGAAATCTTTTTTTGTCTTTTTTGTCTTTTTCTCTCCCTCACACGCATCTGCAGCCCTAGTTCCCATTTTTTCTCTTTTTTTCTTTCAACAACAAAACTGCAATTCTCCCTCTTCTCTAGAAATCCAGTGAGGGCTAGCTCAAGCCACCAATAGCAACTTCCCTTCCTCTTCTCTTCCCAGCAGCCACAACATTGTTTCTCCTCTCCTTTTAGCCCTCTCTTGTTTTCCAGCAACAAGAGCAAGCATACCTCCCTCTTCCTCTCTTCCAACAGCAACAACAACAGATTTTCCTTCCTCCTCCACTCCTATAATTCCAACCCTCGATAGCAACACCTGCCAGAGTTAGCCGAGGCCATGGGCAGAGAGGAATTTTGTATATATATTACTATATCCGAGTTTTGGAGATGTAGCGGCTTTTGCCAAGATATTACAGTCGAACCCTGCAACGCGTTCCTTCCAAGGAACAATCTAGCATTAGCACAATAGTTTGATATATCTATTCAGAATATTTATCTTAGTTTAACGCAGATCGGAAATCTAACGCAATCCTCCTTTATTTGGACTTGAGATTGGCCATGATAGGGTTAATTCGTCATGGGTGGAGTTGGATTTGTCTTTTTATCTTAAAAAAAAATGCATGTGAAAACGTTTTTCTTTCTATATACTAGACAATCTCACAGTTTTCCTGGTATTAATTGAGGGCGTTTCTATATATATATATATATATTTATATTAACAAGTTTATGCAAGTCTCAATGTGTGTCACCTCATCTGTCCAAACAAGATGTGTAACTTGCTTCATGTACTTACACAAAGTTATCTGTTTCATTTAACATAGCACATTATTTACAAATCCGACATGTTTACTGATGTTTCTGCTACAAATTCCATTGTGAACATAGGCAAAAATGCTACAAGTATTTTTTATTATTCAGTATTTTTTGGCTGTTACATGTATCTTCCATTCAC
Source organism: Alpinia galanga (assembly GCA_037177395.1). NCBI lineage: Eukaryota > Viridiplantae > Streptophyta > Magnoliopsida > Zingiberales > Zingiberaceae > Alpinia > Alpinia galanga. The sequence continues at coordinate 736,629 of JBAMHZ010000043.1, forward strand.
TTAGATGCACACCAAATACTACTTTTCTTCTGAAGATGTGCAAACACCTCTGTGTGGATCTGCAGAGTATAAAGCATTAGAATATGATGTCAAGGGAGGAGATTGTAAATTTTATTCTAAGAAAAGATCAAGTACAGAAGATTTCTATAAACAAAAGACAAAATGGTTGGTATCACAGTATTATATTCCCAAAACATTATCTAGCCAGATATAGAGAGAATGTTGTATTGCTGGAATATGTTATGATTAGACTGGAATATGTCATTCATGAAATTTACAGATATTATGATAATATTATGGTGCTAGACATTTAGTTCAAGGTTATTTTTACATATTTATTCTTAAACAATAGATTTTGCATTGTAGAGTCACAAGGACTTCTCAGCCGACCGCATCAATGCATTTGTTTGTGACCTCACAATACATAATCTCAGTGAGATGATAGAACCTTCTTCAGTGGACATTGTAACAATGGTAAGTGAATATTAGCTCTAAAGGCTTTTGTATAATAATTCTATGGAGATGCTACTCTCTTTCTTTTGTTGTTAATATTCAAATTTATTTATCTTACCTTAAGATTTTTGATTTAGTATTCCACTGGCAGCCAAAATTCTGACACCTTAAATAGGTTTTTGTGCTTTCTGCAGTTTCTCCAGAAAAGATGCCTTTGGTTTTAGATAATCTCAGGAGGGTTCTTAAAGTAAGTTTTTTTTTTCTGAGTTGGTCATGTTGAAAGAACAGATTATCCCATCACAATCCTTGGGCACCTCTAACTTCCATATCATTTATTTGCAGCCAAATGGTCTTGTGCTCTTCCGTGATTATGCAACTGGTGATCTTGCACAGGTCAGTCAATGTTAACACTTAACAATAATATGTACATTCACTTTTTTAAAAGAAAAAATGTTATGGAATATACTATTTAACATTTATAAGCACTTTTTTTACATTAAAGAAAATTATGAAAACATTTTTGAGGAAGGTATTTAGGTCAATCCATCACATTATTGACTGACATAAAAAATATTTTGGAAGATATTTTAAAGATCTACTGTTTAAAAAATTACAAAAATATCTAAAACAATTCTTGAGTATGGAAAATCATATCCAGTTAGAAATTTACACAAAATATTAAAAAAAGCCATTTTCTATTGATTCATAAATGGAATTAGGTTAGGAAAGGCATATTGTTACTGTTTACTTATATAGAGAAAGCCTATTATAAAGTTATAAAGATTAAATATCACGTTGAGCATAGGAAAATCTTTCATATAGCTGCAGAGATTAAATACTACCATGAGTATGAATTCACAAACAAATAGCATGCAAACACAAATGGAAAAACAAAGAAAAAAATTCAAAAGTTGAACCAACTTCAAGACAACCTGCAACATCTCTACCCAACTTAAAATCAAGGAACCCTTGATTAAATTGTCTAACTTAACTCCACCAAGTTCTATGATGGCTAGTTTCTTTAAGAAGCTTCTCCTCTAACCTAAAGGCAACCAAGATCAGTATCTCCCCCGAGGATCACTAGATTTGAATTTAGAAGAATCTCTCTGTAACTTATCCTACGAACATGATTTTTGTGAGCAAGCTCGATATTCACAAGCTTGAACACTAATGAATTTGACTCGTTAGCCTTCATAAAACTCGTGAATAAATTTTTTATTAACTTTAATAAAGATAGGTTATGTTCTTATTTTTAAATTTTATATTCAAATACATAAAAAAAATATAATGCAAATCTTATAATTTTTATAATTTCATATTATTTATAATATGTCAAAATTGTGAGATTAGCATAGAGCAGTCCGGTGCACAAAGCTCTTGCCATTTGGGAATTCAAGGAAGCGTCTATTATACGTAATTTTACCTTTTTGCATTTTTTGAGATTAGCATAATTTAACTAAATACAGTAATATCTCTTGTTGAGCTTTCTAAAAAGCTCCAGCTCCTACTAGTTCTACAAGACAACAAACTTAAGTGCTCAATTTGGCTTGGCTTATTTACAATCCTACCTTGTAAGGGCCTCAATAAGAATGTCTTAGGCTCTCTCATTATAACTTGTTCACCCTGCCCTGAGAGATGGGAAGAGGAAATTGAACAAAATAAGCATAATGAAATAAGAATGTAAAACAACATTAAACAATTAGTGAACTTGTTGATTCTTTCATTGATTTGTATCCTTTTGTAATCTATATAAGATAGTATTTGATAATATATAAATTATCCTGTTACATTCATTAAACTCGATTTGTTTTGTAGAAAAGGACCTTTTTGTCCACTTTAATGAGTTGTATTGTGCTAAAAATTAATTATAATGCTTGGTTATTTGACGTGTCAACTTATTTAAACAATAGTTTGATTTCCAAACTAGAGGATTTGCTATCTCATCTGGGGACATTTGAGTCCACGTTACCTGATGTTGACTATTCTTTCAGTGTTGATGCCTGTGCTCTCATTACTAATACTTGCATTTCAGATGCGCGGATAACAATGGATTGCAAAGAGAGTTCTTGCAAATTATAATGTTTCTTTTCTTATTGAAAGGCATAACCGAAACTTAGTTGCTCAAGAATCAAGAAATCAATGAAAATACAATTATTCCTAACTCATTGAAAGGGATGATCAAACAGAAGGGTGATGCTTTAAGAACCTTTCTTGAAGGTTAAAACTCATGATTTTACAACAATTTCTTTACCATTGAAAAGAAAGTCCAATTTGAAGCATAAATTATAGATGTTGACAACTCATCTTTAGGTGAATTCTCCTTGGTAGAGGGAGAACGACTCATACAAATCAGAAAATTTTAAATTAGAAGTTTTATGGGTTTTAAAAGTTGTGGGGTTGTATTGTGGTTGTCATGGAAATTATGTGGAAGGGGAACCCTGGCGCAACGGTAAAATTGCTGCTTTGTGACCTAGAGGTCACAGGTTCAAATCTTGAAAATAACTTTTTGAAAAAAAAAAAAGTAGAGTAAGACTGCGCACAATGAATCCTTCCCCGGGAGCCCATATGGTAGGAGCTTCGTGCACCGGGCTGCCCCTTTTTATAGAAATTATGTGATTTTAATTTTTATTTTGGAGAATAAGTTATTTATAGAGTAGGTCCATATTTAGTTAAGTTATTTTAGAAATTAATTAATTTTTACTGTGATTTTGAGGAGAATTATTCATGATGATTGGAGCCTTTAAGAGAGATCCAGATCCCTCTTATTTTCTCATCTTCCAGTTACAGAATTTTTTTAATTATCTTTGTGAATTTCGATCTGTCATGTGAGATTGTTTATCTCAATTCTGCATCGCATGCTTGAATGATGAATAACTGGAAAAGTTTTTTTTTAATATTTTTTTTATTTAAGTTTTGTAATCAATACTATCGTACAGGAAAGGCTGATTTCCAAGGAGCAGGAGATCAGCGAGAACTTTTTTGTCAGAGGTGATGGAACAGTGAGTTACACAGTTCAATTTTTACATCTACTCGATAGTCTTGATTTCTTTTTTCTTACTAACACTTTTTACAACAGCGTGCTTATTATTTTACCAACAAATTCCTGGTAAGCCTGTTCCGACAGAGTGGGTTCAATGTGGTCAATGTTCGCATCTGCAATAAGCAAGTGATGAACCGTTCACAGGAATTAGTAATGAATAGGTAGGGATTAGAGTCTATTTTGCTCTCATTAAGATGGAATCTTTCTGTGGTTATTGTGTTCAAGTTCTTTTGTGCATCATTAAATTGTGATAATCTTAAAGCTATATGATTCAACACAAGTGGCAGATTTTTGTTGAAAATGGATTATCTTAATGGTTATTTGTCTGATGGGTTTCATGAGATGTCCATTCAGGATACATGTTCAATAGTGATTGGCTGTAGAAATCTTGTTCAAGCGTTGCAATGATAGAAACAAATGTTTTTTACCATTCTACTGTCTTCTAGTTTAAATTCATTAATCTTTGGCAGCATGGCCTATTAGTTAGACGAGGATTGACCATTAATTCCACCATTTATCTTTGTTTTTTGATCAGGAGCAACTTTTCATTTTCATCTTCTATCTCCCTGTGTTGGAGTAACTATTAGTTTGACATTATTTTGGCACATTATATAATCGTCTACTGATTCATTTTTCTACAAATTTCAATCGCATCTGTTTAGAAGTTTTTTCCAAGTGGGTTTCTTTAGTTTCATATTAATTCAATGTTTTTACTTCTTGGAAGACTAGTCCCATTCAGAATAAGACCGTGACTGCTTTTCTTTAGTCTGTTTTAATTGCACAACTTTGTGATCTTTGTACCAGGAGATGGATTCAAGCTGTCTTCTCCAATAAACCTACTGAACAAAACAATGAACCCACCATTCATAATTATTCTAACAATTATGGCAATGCTGAGGTTGACATATCTGGCAGTGTCGCTGATCTATTTTGTTTGCCATCATCTGCTGATGAGGTGATTCTCAACACTGGTAGACTTGGAAACTCGTGAAACCTAATTTCATGAGCCTGTAAAATCTTTTTACAAATAACTGCAAACCTCTTAGCACTTGGTGAAACTTTTTTAATGCAAGAAACAGGTTATCAAGATTGAAGTTAAAGACTGCAGCTTCAGGATAAAAGCACTGACAAAAGAATACCAACATACTTGCAAATCCACGGGGCTTATGTTGTGGGAATCAGCTCGTCTAATTTGCAACATAATTGCAGAAAACCCTTCAATTATTGCAGGAAAGAGGATGCTGGAATTGGGTTGCGGGTCTTCTGGTATCTGCTCAATGATTGCTGCTCAGCATGCAGAGTTGGTAGTTTCTACCGATGGAGATACAGAAGCTCTTAGTCTCCTGAGAGAAAACATTTCCACAAACTTGCCAAAGAATTTGCTTGATAAAATTGTTATTAATAGATTGATCTGGGGAAACATGGAGGATGTCCAAGCCATCAAGGATCTTGGTTGCTATTGCAGAGGTTTCGATATAATAATAGGAACTGATGTAACTTACAGTTATGGTGCTATATCACCTCTGTTCAAGACTGCAAGAGAGCTGATATGCAACCAGGAAAATGATAATCACAAACCAGCCCTTGTCCTATGCCACATTGAGAGAAGAATCAATGAAAACTCAATAGTTTCTACTGCATTAACCTTTGGTTTTAAGCTTGTTGATAGGTGGGTGAATGGCATCCATTCAAGTGATGGTATCATAAGATCTTGGTTCTCGGAAGGTGCTAATTACATGAGCTTTTTCAGAAACACGCCATTGACTATCTTGTATTTTCATTCCTGAGAGACAATTTTGCCTTCTTCATGAATAAAAAAGGGCAGCCCGGTGCACGAAGCTCCCGCCATGCGGGGGTCCCAGGGAAGGATCTATTGTACGCAGTCTTACCCTACTTTTTATTGCAAGAGACTGTTTCCAGGATTTGAACCCGTGACCTCTTAGTCACAAAGCAGCAACTTTACCGTTGCGCCAAGGCTCCCCTTCTAAAGGACTATTCAAGGACTAACAACATGACAATACATATAATTATTGGTAACAATGGTAATTAATGAATTAATAATATCAATATTCTTAATATTTGATTAAAATTCTAAAGGAATAATATCTTCATACACATAAATCATATTAAACAAAGATTGGTTGAAAAATAGCTATGCAATTAATGATTATTTAAATATTATTAATATAGAATGATGAGGAGGTCGGGCTTCATGAGTCCTGACTTGTAAGAAGTGAAGCTTCAATACAATTGTAAACCAATATAATTCTCATGGTACTTTTAATATATTCGGTAATAGTAATGCTTGACTTATGAGAAGTGAAGCTTCAATAAGATTGTAAACCAATAATAATTCTCATGGTGCTTTAATATATTTGGTAATAATAATGTTATCATTATATTGATTGATAAGAATGTAATGTAGATTGGAAAGGAAATAAATATACACTATCAGCGTATCCATTGTAAGTTTAATTGATAGTAAATAAGGAGCTGATACCATATTAGTCATTGAGTAATGCATTACTATTATTGCTACTAATAGCTGTTAAATTTGGTATGCAATAAGCAATAAAGATTTGATTAGTAATAGTAAAATATTAATATTTCTAATATAAATACATGATTAATTTTCTAAATAATAATACAATCATTAATATTAGAATATTTATAAATAACAACACTAATTAATAGCAGCATCTTTTGCATTATCCTTGACATAGCAATGATGATAAATTTTTTGTGCTTAACCATGAAATAGCACATGATATTGTTCATCAAATGCATTTATTGTCTTATTATTTATTTTCTGAGATAAATAAATTTTTTAAATACTTTCCTACTTTGTTTGAAATGAAATTGAAAAGGTTGTGGGTGATACAACATTTGATACATTCTTTGAGTTTTGAACATTTTTTGCTACCTCATATGTTAAAAATTTATTTTTATTTTATTCCATTTGTTTTATTATTTTATCCTTTTTTTCCTTACTGATTTCAATTCTACCAATTTTATTGATCTAATACCTGCCTTAAAAGTTTATGCTTCACCACCAAATGCAACGGTGATATTGATGATCATATCTGTAACTCTTATTATCAATTTTCCAAGGTAAACTCAAAATAAAAGTCACTAAATATTTCCCTGCTTTGTTCCAAATGAAATTGAAATGTTGTGGGTCATATAACTTATTGTACATTCATTGGTTTTTGAACATCTTTTGTTATCTTATACATTAAGCAACTTTGTTTTATTTTGTTCCATGTTTTTTGTTATTTCATGTTTTCTTGTTTAATTTTTTTTTATTCCATTCTGATTCTATCAATCTATTGATCTGATGCTGATACTTAAAGTTATTTAATGCCCATAGTGATATGGATATTGATACTGAAAATCATGATTTATTCAAGATCTGTTAGTCTTGATTCACTTAGATTGTCGTACTTCAGCCTCCACTTACACATTAGGGATGTTCAGTCTTTCACAAATGCATGACCTTGATTAAATTACTATTGACCTATATGCATATATATATATATGGATGTGTACTAAAATAAATGCAACAATTTAGATATGCAATTGAATGATCTTTTATTTAGATATGCATATTACATTAAGTCTTTAGATTAAAATGCAATTTGCTAGTGATACTTTTCAAACAACCCATAGTTACCTTAATCTGTCACACAATATGTCTTTCTTTGGACTGATATATTGTGTACATGATTAACTTTATATATGAGTCTACTTAGTTTTCATGTGTTTTCAAGCATTACTCGCAACACTTTTAATCAGCCACATTATATGTCTTCTTTTAAACTGACACATCAAGCGCATGAATGAGGAGTTAGGCTTCATTTGTGAGTTTCCTTAAACATATATCTAATATAAAGAATGATTTTCTTTTGGAACAACCAGCTTTAGCATAAATATATATCCACCCATGCAAATGCACCAAACCTACCCAAAGAGTTTTCACTTTGATGATAATATTGACTAGACTAAGTAGCAAGTGTGAAAAAAGATATAGAAAACCTTAATAAAACTCAGCTTGATAAAAGTTGTTGATTGTTTTATATGTTTAACCAGGTTTTATAAATATGGATAAGAGTTGGATAATGATTCAGAATCGGATTAGTCCTGAATATATAAATGGGTTAAATCAGTTTATAATGGTCGATAGGAAAAGTGTCCCTGATACTAAGGGAATAGACGGCTTTGTTTATTTATTTATATATATTTTCATTTGACAAATAAAATAGAATAGATGTGTCGATAGGAAAAGTGTCCCTGATACTAAGGGAATAGACGGCTTTGTTTATTTATTTATATATATTTTCATTTGACAAATAAAATAGAATAGATGTGTCGATAGGAAAAGTGTCCCTGATACTAAGGGAATAGACGGCTTTGTTTATTTATTTATATATATTTTCATTTGACAAATAAAATAGAATAGATGTGTCGATAGGAAAAGTGTCCCTGATACTAAGGGAATAGA
>JBAMHZ010000043.1:745764-761646 GCA_037177395.1 Alpinia galanga
AAAGGTTTTGGGGGAAAAAAAGGGGGAGGGAAAAAGGGGGGGGGGGGGGGCTTTTTTTTTTCTTTTTTTTTTTTTTTTTTTTTTTTTTTTTTTTTTTTTGTATCACATGGAGGACTTGCCCCGACCAGAGGCGTTCTTGGCCCTAGCCGTTCCTAGGCACTGGGCTCTTACCTCGTCTGTCTGCATAGGTCTTATAGTCTTCCCATGTAGAAACAAGTTTTTGTCTTAAAAGATGTCTTAAAAATGATCATAAGTAACAGAAATGACGCTGAAATAAAAGTTTTTGTGGAAAGATTTTGGTCTACCATAACAACAGGGAACTCCTCCCCTTGAAGAAAGGCCTTAGCCGAATATCATTAAGAAACAGCTACATACAAGAAAGCTTTACAAAAATGGTTCAGAAAAACTTACAGAACAAGCCTATTAACAGGAAACTACAGAAGCAAAAATGCTCTTCAGGGTGAGAGGAGAGGTGGATTCGAAGGGAGTAATGGAGAGTGGAATTCTGAAAGGGAGTAATGGAGAGTGGAATTCTGAAAAGGATATCCCCTATGGGAGAAGGATGGGGGGTTTTTTATAGAAGGTGGTGGTATGGAGCCTTGCGGCTGAAGTTAAGCTAGTGTGGTCTGAGAAGGACAGTGTCCTATCAGGTGGCTCCCCGAGGCTCAACCCGATAGTGCTGTCTAGGCTGTAAAGATGGTGCAAGGACTGTCCTCGCCATGTGCTGAGTTGTGAATGCGTCCTTTGCCAGCAGGATTCCCGCTGAAAAGGTGATGCTTTCTGTCTTGTTAAGTCTCCATCAGGTTCTGAATGTTTTGGGCCTCAATCGAGTCTTCTGCCGAGCCCATGGAGAGTGGAGTTCCTGGACGGCCTTGTGGGCTGACCGGCCTTGGATTGTCAGGCCTTATGGTTGGTTCTGCCTCATGTCGATAGTCCAGAATTGGTTGTGGCTGAGTCATCTCATGCCTGTATAGTCTGGCGGTCCTTGTTTTCTTGCGTAGCCATGCCTCATGTACCTTGGCATAGTATTTTTGTAATTTGTCATGCTGGGTGGTAACTGTAAAAGGAAAGAATACTGTCCCATATTCGATGGGCCAGTAGATCTTCTCTGTGAAGGTTTCTGCAACCATGTTGTATTTGGCTTCGTAAACGGGGGCCCAAAGCCATCCGGCCCCTTGGATTGAAGCTCTCCAGTGTCGGAATTGTTCTTCTGGGGTTGTAAATGCCTGAAAGTGAGGATCTGGATCTGTTGGGCAGTAATCCTCAATTTTATGATGTTCGCCAACTTCAGAATGGGTTTCCAATGTAATGAGATGTCTTGCTGGTTCCAACCTGAGGTTAATCCATTCAGGTGGGGATGATTCAAAGGAAGCGACGACAATGCATTGGTAGTCGTCGTATTCACGTATGTATTCAATGCACTGTTTAAGTCGTGCTGGGAATAGCAAGTCTGGGTCAATATCCCTGACCCAAAGTCGGTATATAAGACCATAGTCCATTAGGAGGAATGGGGTTATGGTCTTTCCTCTGTACGTAGCAGGTTTGTAAGTTGTGAGGTCTATACTGGCTTTGCGAAAGCTATAGACCAATAGACAAGGGCAGTCTGGTCCCAGTCTTTGTTTGCATGCTGCATGCTGATTTGTACATCTTAATTTGTAATTGTATTCGGCTTCATATTGTATAGTCAGGCCTTGTTGAGGATGTTCATGGAACGCCTTGAGGGCTTCCTGAAGCTGTTGAAATTCTGTCCATGCCGTGCTGTCGCCTAGTAGGCGTATATAGTCGCCTAGGTCTGCTGGCAGGCTGGCTATCTGATCTTGAAGTTTTTCAGTCTGAGTGGTTGGAGCCTCCTGTTTGTGAGTTTGTATGTGGAGCTTGTGGAGCTGGAGGGTACTGTCTTTATAAGATAGTCCCGTTTGAAGTTGGGAAATGCCTGTATTTTCTGTTCTTCTTGTAATGTCTGTAGGAGGGCCTTGCCCTTCGTGTGTATTTGCTGTATTTTTGCCTTTAATGGCCCTACTAAGAAAGTAGTTTGGGCCGGCTGTTTGTCGTATGGCTGTTAAGGCCGATGCCAAGTCTGTGTAAATACTGTATGTATTGTTTGTCGGGTCTGCCTTGATTGCAGTTAATGCCTCCTCTTTGGTGGCATAAATTCCCGCTTGAGATCCCCTAGGGATCATGTAATAAGATGTAATTGTTTGTGTTTGCACTGTGGCTGTCTGAGTGTACTGAAAGTACTGGATCAAGGCTTTTGCCACCTTGATCTTGTAATTGGCTGTTCCCTGCAAACTAGGCAGGTGCCATATATTGTCTATAAGACATTGCTGTACATGAGTCAACGCTGAGCGTCCCTCACAGTGGAACTGGTCCTCTGTATTGGTATATTGGGGAAGTTCTACTTCACCAAATGTAATGTATTGCTTAACTGTATTGGTTGTTGTCGTAGCAGTTTTCCTCGAAGGCTTCATTGGGTTAACCTGGATAATGTATCAGCAAGAAAATTATTATTGCCTTTAATATGTTCCCATTGTATTGTTAAACCTTTGTTTATGATAGTATTTGTAAATTTTATCCATCTCTTGCTGCTGAGAGATTTTTTTGTGTCTTTAACCTGTGAATTATATTTGACAAGTGCTTCACAGTCTGATCTCAATGTTATTTCTGGTTTATCGCATATAAATAATAAGAAGGCATCTAAGGCGTAGATTACGGCTAACAACTCGTAATCTAAAGAAGTAAGATGGCCTTTCTCTTTGTATTTTCCAGAGGCATATCTACATAAGACTTCTGTATTTTTTGGTTCGTATTTTGATTTTTTCTTTAAAAGAACTCCTCCCCAGCCTGTTTCACATCCATCTGTTTCTATAACTAGGTAATCTGTGTCTAATGGGAGGTTTAGTGTAGGTAGTAGCTGTACTAATTCCTTTATCCGCTGGACTGTTTGTATATCTTGTTGGTTAAATATCTTTTGTCCTTTGGCTGAGGTTTTATTGTAAAGGCTACCACTAATCTTGCCTAAGTCCTTAATATAAGGTCTGGCATAATTTAACAGGCCTAAGAAGGCTCGTAGTTGCCTGGTATCTTCAATTTTGTCTGGAAATGTGAGGATTTTATTTGTAATGTGTGGTTGTAGTTTAATTTGGCCTTTTCCTATTTCTGCCCCTAGGAAATCTATGTGTTTGGTGGCCATTTTAAGTTTTGATCTGGAAATAATAAGTCCATGTTTTTCGAATAATGTCAAAACCATATGTAAATGGGCCAAGTGTTCTGCCCTAGTTTTTGAAAAGACTAAGATATCATCTATATAGACACATGTAAACTGTGTGACTTGGTTAAAGATGGTGTCCATTTTTCTCTGGAACACTTGTGGTGCGATCTTTAAACCAAATGGCATGACGAGCCATTCGTAGTGTCCTTCTGGACATGAGAACGCCGTCCAGGGTATTGAGTCAGGGTGCATTCGTATTTGCCAAAAGCCTGACTTTAAGTCAAATTTTGAATACCATTGTGAGTCCTGTATTTTGTTAATTAATTGCTCTTTGTCTGGGATTTTATATCCATCTTCGTTGCAATTATCATTCAATCTTTTGTAGTTAAAAACCATACGGGATTGTCCTCGTTTCTGTTCTGATCCTTTATTGACTATAAAAGCTGGACTTCTGTGCCTAGAAGTAGACCTTTGTATTAGTCTTAGTTTTTCTAGTTGTTGGATGTGCATCCTACATTCCTGTTGTTCCCAGTTGGTATATTTCATTGATTGTGTTTTAATAGTAAGGTCTGGGTTTATGATGTCCAATTTACAAGTAATACTGTCTAATTCCCAGTATTTTAAAGGATCTTCTCCGATGACTTCAAGTTTTTCTAATCGTGAGATTAGATTGTCAACATCGTCTTGTCCTATGGTATGTAATAGGTTTAGGTAAGGTTTTGTGGTGATGAGATCCTGGGGTAGTTCATATTTGTCGAGATCTTCCCAAGTGTCTAAATCAAGGTCATCTAAAAGGCTGTCATGGTTAGTCACTGTATAGGATTTTTGACAGGAGCAGTGTGTCTGGTCCTGACAATCACAGGGGCCATTGTGTGAGTCTATTCGTGGTGGGGGATCTATGACTAGCGAGTCAATTGGATCCGGGTCCTTTATTGGGACTGGTGCAATAAATTCTGTAGAGTAATCTGAGATAATGGGGGAGCATACGGGTGAGGAAAAGAAAAGTGCGTAATCTGCTGTAAGTAGTACTGATCGTTGTGGGGTTACTAAAAAGTTTAATCCTAAGATCAGCTGGAGATTTGAGCGTTTAAGATCCGCAACCCATAGTTGTGGGATTGTTATTGGGGTACCATAGGTGCCACAATTTGTATAAAATTTGATGTGAGAGTTAGAGACATAAGTGCTACACGCAATCCTTGTTCCATCAAATTGCGTGCTATATTGTGGTGGCATTTGCTTTTTAACTACTTCTGGGGGACATACAGATAGTAGTAAGGATTCATCTATGGTGGAGCCTGTTGCTCCACTATCTATAAAGGCCTGTAGTTCGATCTTGTGGCCATGTATGCTGATCAAGCATTGGACCCTTAAATCGACTGTTCTAGCTGTATTGCATATACTGGGTGTTTTAATAAAAATGTTATTAACATCTAGATCTAAAGGCAATTCTTTGTCTATGAAGTATGGGAAACTTCGGTTCGATCCCGATGTTGATGGTATATCTTTTAGATTCTGTTGAGTTATTTGGTCGAGTCTGCTTCGCAAGGTTGTAAAAGTATCTTGGGTTTGGTCTTTATGTATATGGTAGTCTCCCTCAAAAGAGTTAAATCTGCTCTCTAAAGTAGAGATTCTAGTTTCAAGTAGTTTATTTCTTTGAGCAGTTTCTGGTAGATCAGTTAGGGTGATTTGGTATTCTGTTTGGAGACATGAACTGCAGATCTGCTTGTAGCAGAGTTTGCACGTTGCTCTCCTGGTTATAGCTGGGTAGAAGCTACACCTATAACAAGGTGTATGAGCTGTACCCTTTCGTAGATTCCAGTCATGGGTACATGCTGGAGCGGAGGGGACCATTCGATTCATATTATTTCGAAAGAATGGCTCATCATCGGGTAGGTTGTGAAAGTAATCGTCCAACAGATGATATGCGTCATCATCTTTTTGTATAAAAGGTTGGACTCCATATTTAGATAATCCTATTCCATAGGAAGGGGAATCATACTGGCCAAATTGGTCTGTATCTTGTGTGAAACTGTTGATTAAGGTATAATCGGAGGTTGGAGGTTCCTCTTCCCATTCATTTACAGATACGATGGAAAAAATAGAAGATGTATCTGATAGGTCAGATTGTATTTCGAGAATATCCTCATTGGTACACTGGACCACTGTAGATTCTCTGGTGTAGAGGTTCCTTCTATTTGGGCAGGCCGAGGAAATGTGCCCTGGTTGGTTACATGCATAGCATGTAATTGTGTGTGAATATGTTTTCTTTGGTTTAAATTTTCGTACGTGTTTATCTTTGTTAAGATAAGGTTTTTTGGCGGCACTTCGCCTTAAGTAGTATGTTTTCTTTGGTTTTCTTTTGTAAGGGGGTTTTCGTCGTGGTCTAAAATTCCTGGTTCTAGTGTTGGCACCATATTGTTGTGGGGTATAAATCTGTTTACAAAAACCATAGGATTGGTTTTTGAGCTGTTTTTGTATTTGTATATAGGTACATTTGTCCTTAAGGATGTTAAGAATATGTTGTATTCTTACTCCTATATTGTTATGTAAGGCCGGGACCGTCAGTTTTGTCCAAGCTTCGTGTATCTCCTTTCCTAAAGGTCCAGGCAGTTTATTGAATAATCGTTCTCCTAGATCATTACTATAGTAATTTCCGGAGACTGCTGACAGGGCAAAGAAATCATTACAGAAATCTTTGACTCTACTCCAATTGAATAGTTGTATTTGTTCGAGATCTCTCATGGCTTCTTTTTGTCTTAGGTCTAAGCCAGTGTTCGCGTCTCTAGCTGTTATCATTCTGTGGACGCAATAACAGAAATTGAGGATGTTATTGCCTTGGGAAGCTATTTTAGCCATTTCTTCGGGGAAATTGGATTTAAAGGATTCCCAAGAGGCGCGTGCTACGTCGCCCAGATAATTTTCTGCGATTCGTAACATTTCTTCGCCTGTTTCTACGTCCATTTCGTGTTTAGCTAAGTAATCTCGCTGTACTGACACCATCCATTGTTCCAGGTAAGTGTCGTACATCTGGGGGTCACATTCTGTAATATTTAGGAGAACTGAGTCTTTTCCGAAAAATGTCATCTCAGGAGGTCGTCTTTTTCCTGCCGTTCTAAGCAAGGGATTGTTATTTGTGTAAGGTTCGACCGGGGTTCGAGGGGGATGCCCTCTAGAATAGTCCAGAGTTCCCATTGTGCTTTCAGGGTATGAAGTAGCATATTGTCTAGATCCTGATGATTCTGCTGTATTAGCCATATTCTTTCCTATAGTGGAGGCCCTTTGCTGGGATGGTATTGGTGTTGGCTCCAGTTGTTGTGGATTGGGCTGGTTTGTAACTTCTTTGGCAATGATAGACCCATCGTCATCCTTGTATAGTGTAACATTTGGTTCTAATCTGCCTATTAACTTATCTGTTCTTTCTAAGTTATGGACGTCTTGTTCTGACATTTCCATTCCTTGTTCACGAGGGAGGTATACATATTCATCAATGTCATCAAATACGCCTCCAAATTCTGGTGGTTGAATTAATGTCAGGTTCCACCATTTGACCGAATCTTTACTATTAGCTGTAGGCTGTAATGATGGACTAGGTTGCTCAGTAAGGTGTTCTTGGGGTGGAATTTTTAAGTTTCCTTTGTCTAGGTAAGCCTGGTATTCTTTTTGTGTCCTGATGGTTTTATCATTTAGTTCTTTAAGTTGTATGTTTAGCCTTAGGATTTCGGCTTTAATTTCCTCGTCGGTCCATCCCTCGTATGGATCGGGAGGTGTTTCGTTAAATCTTAACATTAGGTTCTGGTGTAAATACATAATTCTATGGTTTTAATGTACAGGTGTATCGATTGTTTCTTCATCTTCCTGGGGGTTGGAAGAGGATGGTAAGTAATTAGAAAATCTTATGCTTAGGCGACCCCTGTTATCTTTGTAGACCACTGAATCTGAAGGTTGCAAGAGTTTGGGTGTATTTTCTTCAAGCTGAATGGTCCATTCTAAGCCTGCTAGTTCCTCAGAACTATATTGTCTAGGCTTTATAAATTGGATTCCTCTTGAGCTTAGAGAGGCTATTATGCCATCAATCTGTACTTTGTAGTTGTTACTGATATTGTTCATGGTTTTTCCCAGAAATACTACATCGAGGTTGATGTTTTTCTCTAGGAAATCACCATAGCCTAAGGCTTGTACTACTATTTTAATATGCTTAGTGAAGTCTCTAATTGTCATATTAAAATTTGGGCAAATGTATGTGATACCTAGATTGGTATTCATGTCTACTTCGGCTAATCCGATAATGCTTTTCTCTTTGTCAGAGAAACGTGAATCATATAGTATTATTAGGACCTTGGCACCAATTCGTTGCCGAGTTAGTCCTCTGACTCCGAAGGCTACTAAGCCTAAATGTATGTAATGGTGTCTTCGGTTCATCAGCTGTCTAGCTGATTCATCTGTAATCAAAGACAAACGTTCTTCTCTACCGTCTGGCAGATGAAGAGCTTCTGACCTATGATGTCTGTATAAGGCTGTAGAGTATGAGAATAGATTTTGGCCATAAATCCTTCTCGGGTTAAAGACGTTTAATTGTTCATTTGAGAATACTTCTAAATTTCTATCTACGTCTATAAGTTCTTCTAGACGTTGACTTGTCTGAGGACGTGGTCCTCTGATGTTGTCTATCCAGGATGTACTGGATACGGATCTGCGTCCGTCCAGTGTTCTTGATGTTCCAGGAAATTCCTGAGTAGTGGTAGTGCGGGTGTGATTCATGGTTGACTGGGTGGTTGTATAGGCTCTTTGCCTTTGTCTTTTTCCTTTTCCTTATGTGTAAGGAATGTAAATGAGGACGGTCTATGTTTAATTTTTCTTCCTACTGACAGGTGTTCTAAATCTTTGGTAATAGTCGTTATATCTTTATGCCAATCTGTGGCTTGTGCAGTGGTAGTTTTATCTAACTTTAATAGAATTCCTTCGAGGTTAAGAAAACGATTCTCTATTTTAGAGAGTCTGTTATGCAGTGATGTTAAAAGTGCAATGATTGTATTGTTTTGTTGTACAATTATTTGGTCTCCTGTTCCTAGTAAATTGTTTGGGGTATTGTAACCGTCTTGCTTTGTTTTTGAAAATTGGCTGACGAAACCTAATGCTTCATCATAATAAAAATTTTCATAATTGTCTTTTATCATTTATACTTAATTTCTTCTAGTAACTGTTGTAAACCTAAAAGGCTTGTACTAGTTTGATCACTAAAGGATTGTAAAATTGTTTTGACCTGGGTAACTACTCCTTCTTCTCTGGTTCTATTTGGCAGTGGTTGATTTTGAAGAGTGGAGTTTAGGGTGTTAAATTTTCTGTTTATGTGTTCTTGGGTGTTTTTGACGTATTCTAGATTTTGTGTAAGTTCTTTGATAGTTTGTTTTTGTTGTAATGTTTCTAAGGTAAGTTCGTCAATTTTCTTTAAGGCTCCGTCTACTTGGGTTCCTAAACCTAGTAGAAGGTCTGTAATAGAGTTTAAGTGTGGAGAATCAGAATGTAAAGAATGATCGCGTTTCCTAGCGTGGATATAACAGGCGTGGCTAGATCCTTCTAGGGTAGAAGTTAATCTCGGGTAAGAGGCTAAGTGGGTAAAGTCTATACGACTTGGCCAATGGGTCATACTCTGGTCTCAAAGATCGATTGCTCTGATACCAATAGTTAATTGTAATAGCTTGTGCAGTTAATAGTGAAATGATAGTTGTCAAATTGAGAATAGTGAAATGCACGACTGGTTTTATTTTTAGGGCAGATGAATAGTAATTTTAGTATGGTGAATGTAAATTGCAGCAAGTAAGATAATTTGTAGTAAAGGAAAGAATTAACTAATACTGTAAAGCAGTAAAGGAATGTAATAAAACTGTAAAAATGTAAAGATAATGCTGTAGAGGAATGTAATAAAACTGTAAAAATGTAAAGATAATGCTGTAAATTGTAAGAGTTTTGTAAGGTGAGTGTCTCGGGAGGACAACCTTTCTCTGATCCTCAGAAACCCAAGTTTTATTTAAAGCTTATTCTACTTTTGAAATTTGAATTCTACGATAAAAATTTAAAGTTCTATACTTATTTGACCTACTTAAATTATCTAAATTAAGTTAGTTATCTAAATCTTCATTAAAAAGTTGATGTAAATATGTCTTTCACTGCTCTTTTATTTTTTAATCATTTACTAGTACCATATTGTATTTATTTTTAATATATCTTATTTGGAATAAATCTTTTGTCTCTCTCACTTTAGCTATTCTATAAATATTTTTTTTTCCTTCTTTTGTATCTAATTTTCAATATGATCGTTCAAAAGTTTTATTCTTAGTTTTATTCACATCTTTCTTAGTCTCTTTCATGGATATTGTATATTGTTTAAGTTTTTTTTTCTCATTTTTATAAATATATAATTTTTTATAGGCTATTCGTTTTTCCTTTACTTTCTCTTGTACATTCTTATTCCACCACCAAAATTTTTTATTTGGTGGTACATATCCCTTTATCTCACCGAGTACACTTTTGGCTATTATTTTCAACTTTGATACCATCTTATCCCATGTCGTATTAGGGTCACAGTATATTTCACCTAATATTTATACTCTTACCTTTTCCTTAAATATATTAAGTTTCTCATCTTTCAACTTTCACTACTTAATTCTATAAGTAGTATATATTTTTCTTCTATTGATACTATGCTTGAGGTGTATATCCAACACAACTAACCTATATTGGGTAGTTAAGCTTTTTCCAAGGATGACCTTGCAATCTTTACAAATTTTTCTATCTTCTTTCTAACCAAAAGAAAATCAATTTGCGATTTATTATTCTCATTTTTTAACGTCATCAAGTGTTCTTTTCTTTTCTTAAAAAACGTATTAGCTAGTATAAGGTCATATGCTATCATAAAATCTAATATAATTTTAGCCTCTTCATTTCTTATTTTAAATTCATAACCCCCATGCACCCTTTCATATTACTCATTTTTTCACTCCAATATGTTCTTTAAACCGCCTCTTATTAAAATCATTTCATTTATTGGAATATTTTATAATACTTTATTTAAGTCGTCTCAAAATCTTAATTTGGTATCTTCATCTAATCCTACTTGAGGTGCATATACGCTAATTACGTTCATAATTTCTTTTTCCACTACTATCGTGAGAGTTATAATTCTATTCCACTTTCTAACTACTTTGATAACTTCATCCTTTAATGAACTATTTATAACAATATCCATTTTATTTCTTGTTTAACTATTTATAACAATATTTACTTTATTTCTTGTTTTTCTGTGTATCATAATTTAAAATTCAAATTCTTTATCATTTTTGTCTTCTCGCCTATCTATTTTGTCTCCTGTACACACAAAATACTAATTCTTTTTCTAATCATCATATCCACTACCTCTATTGCTTTACCTCTGAGGATTCCTATATTCCATATTCCAAATCTTAAGACTATTAGTTTTTCTATAATATTTGTTCTTACTCAACCTATGGTGTGAAAACTTTTATCTATTTAACACTACACCTAAGTTCTTATAGAGATGTAACGATTTTTACCGAGTCATTACAGTCGAACCTTGTAACGCGAACTCTTGTATATTTATCACTATATTTGAATTCTAGAGATATAGCGATCCTTGCGAAGACGTTACAGTCGGATCCTGTGACGCGTTCTTTTCGGGGAATAACCTACCATTAGCATACTAGTTTAGTGAATCCATTCATTGAACATTTGCCTTAGTTTAACGTTGGCTGACAACCTAACACAATCCTCCTCCTTTATCCGGGCTTGAGACTAGCCATGATAGGATTAACTCATCATAGGTGGAGTTGCAAGTTCTTTCATGATTAAGATAAATAAATATAGACTTAGAGTTTATCCTTGATGTAATCTTATTTTTATAGGAAAAACTTTGATTAATCCGCCTAGAGTCTTCACTATTGTAATTACATTCATATATATATCCTTAATTATTTAAATATATTTTTCTTTTCTAAAGTTCTCCACATAATTTTCCTTGAAAATCTATTATAATTTTTTTTAATTTGACGAATACCATGTCTTATTTCTATTCCTAATATTTTTTAATTAATTGTTTGAGAAGATGTATAACTTTTATTATCGACCTTCCAAGCATGAAATCAAATTCATTTTTGGTTACCGTAGTCTCATTCCTTAGTCGTTTTTAATTACTTTTTCTTAAAGTTTCACGGCAACACCTAATAACGATCGAGAAAAAAATGTTTGAGGACATTGATTCAAAATGACAACAAGGCAAAGAGTCTATGACGACTTTGAAGTCATATCATCTCAATGCTGCCTTCCATTCCTCTGGTTATTCTGTCTTTTTCTTTCTTAAATTATGTTGGTGCTTTTGAGTCCCTAAGTTGACTGGGAGGATGGAATCAAAAGTGATTTTTCCATGGATGAAATCTTCTGTTGTTCTTCATTTCAATTTTTAAAAAAGAGAGCAAAAATTTGTACATTTATCAATGTAAGATATAAACTTATATATTTTTATTATGAATCAGATCAACTTAATCAATAATGATATACAGAATATTATTTTATGCATTATTGGATGTCAAAATTATTCTTGATAAAATAAAATTCTTTTTTAACATATATTATATTTTATTTGAATCTTAAGATTCACGACTTAAAAATTCACAATATGAACCTTGATATAACAACCTTGCTGATACATGGATCTTATTTGTCTTTTGAACTTTATGGGAGAGAATGTTCCTTGCTATCTCACTGGTGTTAAATTATACCTCCTATTATTACTGTTGAATGATATGGCACAAACGAAATGGTTTTGTTAGCTGTATGACTTACACCTTCTATCGCCGATGCTTTGGTAGTTGGGATGTGGCTTGTTGTTGTTCCTGTTCCCATTTTATATTTTAAAAAGTTCAAATTTATGTATCTAGATTCATAATCTTAATAGAAAAGAGGAAATAATGTTATTAGCAATATGACTTGTACCTTCTATTGCTGAAGCTTTGTTAGTTGAGACATGCGGGTTGCAGTAGTACTTCTTAGATTGGCCACATTTCTCTTTTCATTAGTTTAGCTTTTGGTTAGCAATAATAAAATAAAATAAAATTTATTTAAATATAAATGATGATACGGTGGGAGATAAAGCTCAATGACATAGAAGGATCCATATAACTGACCCCACCTAGTGAGATAAGATTTGGTTGTTGTTGCTATTGTAGCATTTGGTTTTCTGTCCTGTTCCATTTTTAAATTTTTTAAAGGTCAACTTTATTGATCAATATTCAGTGTTTAAACGCCACTGTAGGCATAGCCTGCCGGACTTCAACAGTAACCAAATGGATTTGATAGAATTGATTCTCAATTGCATGTAATAGATGTTTCTTCAGTATTTTAATGCTGCAGGCTTCTTTGAGTTCTAAAATTCCGATCTTACATCTCTAGGCTTCTAACAGAAATTCTCTGTTTTTATCATTTTTTTGTCATTGAACTGTTATCTTCAGTTTGGAATAAAGCTAAATAGTTCCAGTTATTTTATGATTAACCTTTTGACTCTACAGTGGTTATACCTATATGTCCCATCCTCATAATTTACAATCTGGCTCAAGTTTGGACAAGACAGTCCAAAGCCTTGCCTTGGCCGGGCTTAATTAATATATGAGAATCTTTGATATTTCAAATCCTCCACTTGGTATGCACTGCTTGACAGGGACCGAGCGCTGGTATGCTGCAATACCCAAGGATCTGTTGACATAAAGTAAATAATAAATATTTATCTATATATTGATGCGGTCGTTTTTTTGTGGCCCTCCTCGCCGAGCTTTTCAAGGAGAAGGTAAGTTCTCACAACTGCAACAGTATCCTCACCGAAGTCCTGTCAAGATTAACACGCATCAGCTGACCGCCAGTGATCCGGCTAATGACCCTTCGATGCCTAAGTTAGATAGGTGGATGAGGAAAAAACAAAAGAAAGAAAGAAGAAGATGCCCGTGGGTAGTTAGTCTCCTTTGTCTTTTTATAACATCTCCGATGTTTTCTCCCCCCACCCCCCCTCCTCTGTCTCTTTATAACATCTCTAAGGTTTTCTTCCTCTCCCTCCTCCTCTGTTTATTTATAGCATCTCCAAGGTTTTCTCTCTCCCCCCTTCCTCCATTGTGCACTCTACCGATACTTTTTGGTATACCGTTACGGGATATTATCTGCCAAAAATCTCCACGTGGGGTACCACTATAGGCTGAGGTTATTGCTTGCAGAGATAATTGAGGGTGACAATGCATGTAAAGGAAGTTTCCTTCATGGGTTAGAGCGCTAGGCCCTTCAAGCTCCCTCCTCTAGAGTTGATGCACTCAGGCCTACTATACTTCTAGGGTAGCCCTCTCTCCGGACTAGAGGGACTCACGCCTTCTGCACTTCCAGGGTAGTCATCTCTCCCGACTAGAGGGACTTACACCTTTTGCACTTCCAGGGTTGCCCTCTCTTTTGAGTAGAGGGACTTACACCTTCTGTAGCTCTCTCTCCCGACTAGAGGGACTTACGTCTTTTGCATTTCCAAGGTAGCCCTTTCTTCCGTCTAAAGTGATTTACACCTTCTGCACTTCTAGGGTAGCCCTCTATCTTGACTTGAGGACTTACTCCTTCTACACTTTCATTCCTCTTTAGTCTTCTATGTGGCTACCTAATGCGATTTTTCCCCTTCGTGAGTTCCCTAGTTTAGATTCACATCATATATTCTTCCAAAACCTTGTCGTATTTGTCTGCTGAAATATGGTTATATTCTTTTTTAAAAAAATGGATATATGCTATTTTGTTTATTTTAAAATGTTCAATTTCTTCCTGCACTAACTAATTGCATGCTGCAGTTTTGTTTTTTATAAACCAAATATAAGCCGAGTAAAGTTACTTGTCTGTCCAAGTCCGTGTATCTTCTTTGATTAGCCATACCCTTCTCTGGTTTGCAGGGTTAAGATTTCGGCTGTATTACTTATTATGATGTTTGAGCAGCAGCAGCGACTTCAGAAATGAGACTCATTTTTAGAAACTTCAATTCTCCACACTTTAGATGATACTTTGATGCACATTCATGTGTTTGATCTACTAACAGCTCTTATATGCTCATGCCTGATGACATTTCCTTGAAGCAATTCTGAAAAAACAGAAGAAAAAAAAAAGTTGGCATCATTACTACATGTCAAATTAGGTCCCTAAAGATTGTATCATGTCCAGTCCTTTTGTTCTTGCCCAGAGAATAAAAATTACATGCTTTACAATAGTAGTTTCTCAGGTTCATCAGCCTAGTTTCTGATTGGGCACGTCTCTTTTGGCAGGAACATGGTTATCATGGATATCCAGCTTATTTTGGCAACTTCTTTCCCGGACCATCCTTTTCAGAGGAATCCTACCATTCCCATGGAATAGCTCCAGAAGTATCTTCCTACGGAGGGTTAGCTTGTGCAGCTGCAGTAACCGAGCGTCAGCCCATTAATACCTTGTCCGCTGCTAATATGCCTAGCAGTAGTACCTCAGTATTTGACATGATTCACCGGTCAGGTAACTTATCTGCTGAAAATACAAGGTTCGTGCAGACTAATCCTTCAGGACTTTGGTCTGACATACTTCCTCAAATTGAGAGAGAAGTACAAAGAGGGGATTTTGGTGAGTGTTCAAGTTGTTACTGGTCCGATATGGCCGAGGCAGGGACTAGCTATACTGGTTCTCATGCTATGGTAGACACAGGAAATGCATTAATCCCATACCCCGATCGAGTTTTAATGAATCAAGGATACTTTGTTCCAGAGAGTTTTGAAGAGCAAATGATGATGGCCATGTCAGTTTCGTTTGCAGATGCACATGGAAGGATGAATACACAAGAACTTATGTGGCTGTAGTGATGATGATTGGAAGAAGGAAATGCCCTCTCTTTTCTTTTCTTGCTTCTCTAGCCCGTTCCCCCTCTTTTTCTTCTTCTCTATTTGTTTTATTGTTCTTTCATTGTTGGTTTCCACTACATTTATCAAGAAAATGGTGAAAAGAAAAAGGAAAAGAAGTATGAAGCCCATAACACTGTTGATTAATGTCGAGGAAGTAATCACATAGAGTTCTAAGGCTATTAGATGATGAAATAATGGGCGATTTTTTTATAGGGCTTGAAGATAAATGATATTCCTGGTGACAGACATAATCAGGAGAAGGTAGCAGGTCATGTTAATACCTTCATCCATCTAAATAACTAAAAATTGTCGTTAGTGCTTTCTACTTGTTTCGTCCGGTGGAATCGCCTGGTGAAAGAGGGATCTTGGCGCACGAAGGCTTTGGGGAAGTCTTGAGGGACGATGACTCCACCTTTCTTTCAGTTATCCTGCGAGGTCAATATTGGATGGGGGTCGCCCAAGAGATTTCAATGGTGTCCTCTCCGAAGCTTAAATCAGTCTTAGGAGATGAGGATAATATTGAAAGAGTGATTTCTTCATATATGTTTTATCGTCAACTTCTGTCTTATATATAGAGCTGTCAAGCGGGCCAGTCCATGGCGAGGCAGGCCAACCCATTCTAAATCCAACATTTAGCGGGTAGAAATAAGTCGACTTGCCATTTCAGCGGGTTGAAAAATTCTCAACCCAATCCAATTAAAGGCTGGTTGCGAGTTAGGCGGGCCGACCCGC
>JBAMHZ010000043.1:824701-834978 GCA_037177395.1 Alpinia galanga
CGTTATCCAACTTTTATCCATATTTATAAAAACCTGATTAAACATATAAGAAATGTCAAATTATTTAATAAATAAGTCTTATAAATAAGTTTGATGGTAACCTTGTAGGACGGTTATTTTATCAATTTATATTTATGGATCACATCAAAATTAGTTATACAATATATCATTTAAACATCAAAATAACCATAAACTTATTATCTAAGCATCAAAATTACCCTAAAATTAGCCTTAAGCATCAATTCAACCCTAAACCCTAAAATTAGCATCTAAGCATCAATTCAACCCTAAAATATATATCATACAAACTCATATGTATCATATGCAATAAAATTTACCGAGGATATTTGAATTGGAGGCGAAGCCGAGGTGATTAATTAAGTCAGAGGTGGACGAGTTGGAGCCGGAGTCGGAGGCGGAGCTGGAGCCGGAGGAGTCAGAGACGCCGGAGGAGTCAGAGGAACCGGAGGTGGAGCCGGAGCCGAGGCGGAGCCGGAGGAGTCGGAGACGCCGGAGGATGTTGGAGGAGGTGGAGCCGAAGTTGGAGGAGCTAGCCGGAGGTGTCGCTGGAGTCAGAGGAGTCGGAGCTGGAGTCAGAGCCGGAGGTGTCGCCGGTGTCGCTGGAGTCAGGGAAGCAACTAGAGGTAGAGGAAGATGGGAGCCGGAGAAAAAGAAATGGGCGTCGAGGGTTAGGGGTCGGGTTTTTAGTTGGAGTTTTGTGACGATTTTAAATATCTCATCGCTAACAAATAGTTTTAGCGACGAAATAAGTATAGTCGTCGCTAACATATGGGGCATTAGTCGAATCATTTAATATACCAGTCGAGTCAACGGTTTTTGGCCAGCCACAGAAGCGACTTTAGTCGACTGTCCAGTCGACTAGTATATTAGCGATGATATTTACGTTTCGTCGCTAATTATTGGCGACGAAATAAGTATAGTCGTCGCTAACATATGGGGCATTAGTCGAGTCGTTTGATATACCAGTCGAGTCAACGGTTTTTGGCCAGCCACAGAAGCGATATTAGTCGACTGTCCAGTCGACTAGTATATTAGCGACGCAATTGAATTTTACGTCGCTAAATATTTTTATGTTAGTGACAAAAATAATAGATTTTGTCGCTAATATTTATTTATTTACGACAAACGATTAAATCGTCGGTAATTAGTATCTTAGCGACGAATATATAATTCATCGCTAATATTTCGTCGCTATTAACCTGATTTCTTGTAGTGAGAAT
This sequence comes from Alpinia galanga, assembly GCA_037177395.1. Taxonomy (NCBI): domain Eukaryota; kingdom Viridiplantae; phylum Streptophyta; class Magnoliopsida; order Zingiberales; family Zingiberaceae; genus Alpinia; species Alpinia galanga. The sequence goes on from JBAMHZ010000043.1 coordinate 825,943, forward strand.
CACGAAGGTATGATTTATCTAACTCCTTATTTGATGATCTATGGTTAAACACAAGAGATCCTGTCCATGGAATCTTCAGGATGCATGATAAAATTTTTATTTTATCTACATTCCACTGCGCTTGTATCCTGGAGAATCACAACAAATTGAGAAGTCGATTGAGTCACTCAAGTGGTCAAGTTACCTGAGTGGTCGAGTTGCCTAAGTGGCCGAGTATCCCGAGTGGCCAAGTTGTAGAGTCGTCTAAGTAGACAAGCTGTCGAGTAGTAGAATGGAAAGAGATGTTGAGGCCTGTGTTTGACACAATTTTATTAAAATAGATTCGTCCCTTATGGTAGTACTTCGAAGTTACAATGGATATTTATTTCTCAGAATACAATGGAAGGACTATGTATACAACCAAACATGGATTATTTGTGAGGATTGAGCCTGTACCTAAAGGCTATCAAGTAAGAACTATCGAGTGGGTTGCTTAGGAGGGAGGAAGAGTATGCGGAGAGATGAGAGCAAAGTTAGATGGAGAGCTCATTTGTGTTATCTACTCTTCTATCCAAGGTCATAGCCTCCTTATATAGGGGCTCTGATCCTCGACCATATTGAATGTTCAAGTAGCAATCATTCACTGTTTATGGCCGCTCAAATCATAACACTAATAGTCAGCTATCAATGGTCGATCATTTCGTTTGGGCAATTATAGATTCATCATTAACATTCGACCATTTCAGATCAAATAGTAATATGTCCATTGTAGGATTGAGCAACGAGGAACAATTAATTTTGATGGAAAAATAAAGATTGATCCACTTGGGTAAATTTTGCATTACCAGTCCAACATTCAATGTACACAGGTTACGCTCAAACACAAATCATTTAGGTTTAGTGTAATTTGGACCCTATATGTGCACACGAAATGTACCAGTTAAGAGTAGTTATTTAATAGTATTGTGTCTACAATGTATATATCTAGACTTACTATTATATAAATGGCTCTTTGCCCGTTTAATTGTCGATCGACTATCACAATGGATACAAATCATCGATGCAAGTTTTGATCATCTACGAATATTTTTTAAAATGTATCATAGCTATTTGACTTCTTTACAATATTTGTTAAGGCCTACAAACTCAGATTTCATCAAGAATCTGGTTATTACAGTTTGAAGATTTTCATAAATAACTACACCTTCCAATGTGAATAAATACTCACTATGACACTTTAACTCTTTCACATCATATATTCAATTCGCATCGATGTATCCTTCGATCATAGTTAGATATCTCATATAGTTCAATCCATAATCACGAATGTATCTCGAGTATTTCAATAATCTCGTTATTGCTTTCCAATGCTCAACCTCGATATTACTCGTATATGTATTTAGTTTATTCACTGCATAGGCTAAGTTAAGTTATGCACAACTCATCAATTATATCAAACTTCCAATCATTTTGGAGTACTCTATATAAGATATACTCTTTCCTCAAAATTTTTTGAAAGACGTTGACTTATATTTATCAAAGTTAGAGCCAACGCAATGTTTCTCTTGTTGAATTTCTTAAAAATCTTGTTCATATAATGAGATTGACTCAAAACAAATCCTTCTGATATCCTAACAATTTTGATTCTTAAAAGTACATCAGCTAGGTCCATATTTGTCATGTCAGATCTAGAGTTTAACAAATGTCTAATAGATTTTATTATCTTATTATTGCTCATAATGGTAAGTATGTCATCTACATAGAGATATACTTTATAAGATGACTAGTCACTTTTTATATCTTTAACATAAATATATTTGTCACATTTATTAATCTTAAATTCACTTTCCTTGGTGACATTATCAAATTTATCTTGTTATTACTTTAAAGTTTGTTTCAAGTCATATAATAACTATATCAATATACAAATCTTGTTTTCTTGTCTAGAAATAGAAAACCCTTCAGATTGATTTTTTCTTCTAAATCTCCATTTAGAAAAGTCATTTTTATATTCATTTGATGTATTTTTCATGTTCCACAAAACAACAATAGCTAATGATACTTTGATGGAATTTATTCTTAATATCGGAGAATAAGTATCAAAATAACAAAGGCTTTTATATTATCGGTAACATTTAATTATCAATCTAAATGTGTATTTATCAATCATGTCATCTGATTTTATTTTCCTCATAAAAATCTATTTGCAATCAAGTTGTTTACTTTGTGTAGGAAGATTCATAAATTCTCAAGTGTAATTTTGCAAGATTAAATCAATCTCAGATGTAATTATCTCTTTCCAAGTCTCTAAAAAAATCGTATAACTTTAATTTTGACTAACTTTGGAGTTCATTTTCCAACATAAAAGTAATATGGTTTGTTCTAAAGGATTTTTTTCACCCGACCTCTTTTACTTCGTTTGAATTCAATCTCAACTGATTCATTTTTTCTTATTTTTTGTGTTTCATATACCTATTTTAAGGAACTTACTTCTTCTCGATTCATATATGGAAACACATGTTCGAAGAATAAAATATTCATGGATTCAATTATCAAGTTATTATGCATATCCAATATTTGAGACTCATACACAAGGAATTGGTAAATATTGTTGTTATGTGCATATTCTATAAATATGCAATTAATAATCCTTAGTCTTATCTTAATTAGATTAGGAATCAAAACCTTCACAAGACACCTCACACTCAATATTTATAGAATATCTTCCTTCCATTTCATAATTCATAAGGGTTCTTCTCTATTTTCTTTCAAGACATTTAAAAGATAATTAGCTGATAGTATAGCTTCCTCCCTCCCCCACATGTTATCTAGCAATCCATAGTTCAATAAAATAGCATTTATCATCTCTTTCAAAATACTATTTTTTTCTCTAAACAACGTCATTTTGCTAAAAAATATAGGGAGATATTGTTTCTGTCTGACCCTATATTCGCATAAGACTTAACGAATGGTGATATATATTCATCTTCTTGATTACTTTGTATCACCTTATCTTCTTGTTAAGGTGGTTTTCTACCTTATTCTTATAGAAAATAAATTTTTCTATGTTTTATCTTTACTTTTGAGAATATATATATATAACAATATAATAATAACCAAGCTTTATCTAACTAGATATGGTCGGCTATATAGATCCTTCTACACTATTATACATAATAATATTTTATTTTATTATTAATAAAAGTGACGAAGTGCTTACTAAAAAACAATGTAGAAACTATATTTATTAAGAAGAAATCCATACCAAATTCTTTTGAATTTTCAAAACATACAGTACATTATTCAAAATTAATTCATTTTGCGAGATCATCTTTAGCATTACTTTTTCTTGGCCCTTAATATCCGAGATTGTTAAGTTCTCCATGAACAACTTTGTCCTATATCTTTGACTTCTTCAAAGTTGTAGAGAAGTTCCTAGTTCTAGCACACACGCTTGATGGTATTGGTATTGATCTGCCACCTTCTCAGGTTAGACCCCACCATATTCATTTCGAAGATCATGGTGCAGGGATTTGTCTGCCCCCTCATTCAAGTTATCCTCATGCTTCTTCCTTGGTTTTTGGCATTTCGAGGACTTATAATTGACCCAATCACAATTGAAGTACTTTTCAAAGAATTTCTTCTTCCTAATACCTCTTATGTGTCTCACCTTGGAAGATTTAGGATTCTTCTATTTTGAGTTTTAACCATGCTTGATCACAATGACTTTAACAATTGCCTGACAGAATGGTCGCTTTTCGAAACATCTATTGACTTCCTCAATGTGAAGTCAAACAATGAGTTTCTCCATGTTTATCTCTTTTTGCTTATGTTTCAAATAGTTTTTGAAGTACTTTCAATTGGGTGACAAATTTTCAATGATGGTAGCCACATAAAACGTTTCATTGAGCACTATTCATTCTGAGTGAATCTCATATAGGATCATCTAGAGCTCCCGAACTTGACTAATCAAAATTTTAGAATTTCAACCATCTTGTAATTCAGGAATCAACCTACAATAAGCTTTTTTGCCCTTGCATCCTCTGGTTTGTATTTCTAATTTATGAACTCTCATAATTCTCTAGTCATTTTCTTTGTGTTATACATAATGTATAACGAGCTGTCAAAACAATTGAGAATGTAATTGTGGCATAGCAACTTTAAATAGCTCTATGTTTCCATTGCATTGATGGTTTAGACATTAGTAGCATCCTTAGCCAGTTTCAAATGTTCCTTTATCAAGAATCGAATTAGGTTCAATGTGATTGGATAGAAGAGTATCTTCTACTATGACCACTTAATGTTCAATCCAATAAGCTTCTTTGATTTTTTTTTCCATGATTGACAAAAACAGTAATATCGTAATGGCAAAGCGCGCTTTCATGTGTTAAACATTTTACATGTCAACACTTTTCATGGTCACCGTAACAATCTTACTTCTAAGTTAATTGTCAAAATTATGGGAAATAATCTGAATTTAAAAAATTTATCAAAATTATATTCAAATTTATTTGTCAAGATGACATGATGTGTTAAACTTAAGCTGCTAAATTTATTTGTAGAATAATTTGATAAATACCTATTTACTTATAAGAAGATTTTTTTATTATAAAAAAATGAAAAAAAATAAATAAGAGCGAAATATTATATATATATATGGACAGGATGATGATAATGCTATCGAAAGAAAATAATACATGCGGTAAGCATGCAGCGATGATAGGAGAGAATATAAAGCGTCAGACGATGAAAGCCTGGAACGGGGCTTTTCCCAATAAAAAGATGGTGACTAAGGAATATAATTTTTCAAGCATGCGGTAGCAATTAAGGACATCACCTTCAACCTAAAGCAGCTACAACTGTGTCAGACATCATAATTTAGCACATATAAAGAGAGCTCATAAAAGGAAACGACCCCAACCTTCAGCCCTCATCTCATATCATCATATGTGTGTGCTGCAGATCGACCTTCCCGGCTGTATTTTCCCAAAGTTTCCCTCCCTCCACTAAAATTGTCATCACTGTCATGCTTAGTTTGAAAAGGATCGATGACAATGGTGATCGAGCGTGACTGCTCATTGCCATTAGTGTCGCTCGGACGTATAGTAGATAGATAAGACTTACTGGATTGTGGTTGTCTCTCAGTCTCAGCATCAGCTACAAATTTGACAGCTATAACAACGAACCCTTGCATCATTTCATTGAATTATGTCATTTGGCGCCATGCCATGCACTGACACACACTGAGACAATTGTAAGGATTAGTAACTAATAAGGCGAGGGGAGCTAGCAGAATCGTGCAGTTTGAACCGCATGCTGTGTACCATTTGAGTATGACCGTGCATGGAGTTATATTGAAATAGTTATACACTAAGTGTAACAGTAGCGTTGGTAATTAATTCCTGCAATCATTGAGGGAGTCAGTCGTCTCTGAGTTGGATGTTGTAGTTGACATGCTAGCTGTTGAGCTCATGAGCTATGTCCATGCATGATCTCATGCACCATATCCTCCAACGAACAGCAACCTCATCTCTCTTAATTTCCACATGCTCTCTTTCTCCTGTTCTGTGGAGAGTCTCCTCTGTCCCCTTCTCTTTATTTCTTTAATGCTCTCATCTCATCTCTTCCAGTACTTAACTAAAATGAAGAAGCATCGTATTGAAAACGATCCAAATTAACAGAGGGGGATTAATTATCTAGAGAAGCAAGTAGAACTCTCTCGTTTTTTGTTTACGCGAAAGAAAAGAACCAAATTAATGAGATCATATTGAAGAATCAGAAAGAGAAATAATCCGAAAGAGAATGGGAATTGAGACAATTAAAGCATGCATGTAATGAAATGAAATGATGACACCTATGCATTAATCAGGAATCGCTCATGGCGTCGTGGCGGTCGCTTTCCCGGTAGTGGCCGGACGTGGACGACGGGGCCATCGCATCGGAGGCTGTCGAAGGCGAGCGGTAGACGGCGGATCCGACGCCTAGTTGTTGGTTTGGGAAAAGGGACATGGAAGTGGCCGCGGGTGGGAAGTTGAGGAAGTGGAGGCCGGTGGATCCTCTGAACATGGAGCTGCTGCTGCCCATTTGAGGGAATGCCCAAATGGACTGCTGCTGCAACTGAGGCGGCGGCGGCTGGTTGATATGATCTTGTTGAGCGTTAGGGTTTGTGACCATCCAAACTGTTCCAGATGGGATTTGGCCATGGCTTGCGAATTGCTGGCTGTAGCCTGCTATTTGCTGTTGCTGCTGCTGCTGCTGCTGCTGCTGCTGCTGGAGCTGGATCTGATCGGTCTCCCACCGCCGTTTCCTCAGGCTTCCAGTATCGGCCTCCGGCGAGGCGTCGACGAGGCCGATGCTGCATGAGTTGAAATTGAGTAGCACGGAGGAGGAAGAGGATGGTCGCTCGGAGGGGAAGGAGGAGCCGCTGCCATGTTCCGGCCAGTCGTTATGGATACGGAGGGAGGGGCCAGGGAGGGAGGCGGCGGCCATGGAGTTGAAGTAGTTGGCCGCGCGGAGATGATAGGGAGCCGAGAGCGACGTTCCGGAGCTGCGGAGGGAGATGTTGAGCGAGGTGAAGTTGGCAGGGATAGTGCCCGTGCCGGTGGCGGCGATTACGGCTGGCTCCGCCTGCTGGAGCAGCCACTCGATGGTCTCCCCATCGGTCTTGTGGCCGAGCTCGCGCGTGAGCTGAAAGACACGAGCGGCGCATAGGGCTGGCATGCGGATCCTGCGCCCGCGGCCCTCCACCTTGGTGTGCCGGTCCTTGTTGGAGCTCCGCCTGGGTGGTGGCTTCCGCGCCCCCGCCCCCGCCAGCTGCTGCTCAGCCGCTGTCGACGTGGCGGAGGAGGAGATGGCCAGCGAAGGGTAGCTGGAGGTGGAGCATGAATCTTCTTCCTTCTTCTCTAGCAGCTGGAGAGGAAAATTGGGGCGTCGCGACGATCCACCTCCAGCGTCGCTTTCCATCAAGCTCTCGATCATCAACTATAATTAATTAACAGAGACAATATCATGCACAGATATACTACATGAATTGATAAGCAGCAAGAACTTGAGACTTGATGTGGCTAGCTAGCCAACCAACTCCAGCATCAAGTCAAGAATCTGGAACAAAAACATAAATTAATGATCACGAAGAGAAGATTTTTAAGAAGGAGGAGCTAACTAGTTTTTGGTAGGATACTGTTGCAATTGTTAGGGCTTCTCCAACCGAAAGCTTGGAGCATATAAGGAGATAGATAGGGATTTTAGGTCATGGGGAAAGAGAGAGTAGAGTCAGGATCTGAGTGCCGCATCTAATTTTATGCAATTGGTAGGGCATACAAATTCTTAAAGGTAGCTAGAGGTGACCATCTTTTTTTAGTTAATTTATTTAATACAATATGTTAATTAATTTACCAAATTCAAACTTAACAAAGCTTTAGAATTTTAAAAAACAAAAAACAAAAAAGTTCAACGTAAAATTAAATAATGCATAAGCTAGTTTGCACAGGATATAAAAGATATAGATCACACAAGCTTTTAAGGATTTATATAAAAGATTTAGTCATCTTCCAATCCATCTGATTTTGAATTCTGAGTTTCGACTTTGGCTTTGAGATTTCAAATTTCAATTTCAGATTGCATCATGGAATATTGATTTGTTTGTTCAACTTGGTCCTACAAGTCTAACAATCGATTCGATAATCTATTAAAGCTCCTTCTACAACTTAGATTTACTCTAACTGCATGTGCCTCTGTACTGTTCTCCCTTCTTCTAGCGGTGTCGATGAATCATATATATCTATGTTAGAACAATATAGATTCATTTTAATATTTTTTTAAAAAAAAAAAAAAATCAAACTGAACTTGTTTGTGGATAATGACTGGCTTAGTCTCTGGCTCAGGCTCAAGCAACAACTCATCACCCCCGCCCATGCATGTATGTCATGCGAGCTTGTTTCCCATCTCTAACCAGCAGCTAGCTAGCACACTCAAGGCATGTACCGATATCATGAAACATAATTTCGGCGTAAATTGGAGCAACTTCACAAATTAATTATTTTAACAATTCACTCTCGTGTTCGAGATGACTGACATCATACAGTTTTAATATGAACTATCCTTAAATAATGTACCAACATAATGGCGGAAAATTAATTGGAAGCATGGAGTTTAGGACCACCCAGATCATCCAATCAATCAAAAAAGAAATTATGTGGGCCCCAAACTTCACAAGTCAAAAAAAAAAAAACTAAACTAAAAATTAAAAAAAAAAATGTACACATACTCCAAAGATAAAAGGGTATATAATGTGGGTCCAGATCCCTCCAGTGGACATTCCCTTTTCTTTTTTCTTTTTTTTTGCCCCCGCCTTGTATTGCCCAACTTTCTTTGGGATCCTGAAATTTAATCCTCCCGTTGCACCTCGTGCAGTGCCAATACCGACAGTCCACGTTTTCTCAAATGTGGTCCTCTTCTAGTGCTAATTACTAAATACAGAACGCTTTCAGCGATGGGCAGCTTCCTTCGAGACCGAGTCAACGCACAGATGTATATGTACAAATAGCTTACCCCCTGCCCCTGCCCTGCAAAGTGCAATGTGTTGTTGACTTTTTCCCGGTGGCCAAACTTTTGTTATTTTCTCACCTTTTGTTGCAGGCCATGGAGCATTGCAATTCCTTCCTCGTTAATTAAAGCCTTGGAAATTAAGAATATTAATTGCCGGATTGCAAGAATGTGAGGATGAGATTGTTAATTAGTGAAGCCTCTTCATTTAAATATTTTTTTTTCTTTTAGTTTATTAGTAATAACTAATCAATGTAATTAATATATAGTACATTTTAAAAAACACAATACGTCTCTCTGCATATGATCATGCATAAAGGAAAACTTCATATTGTTCCTAATGATAGAATTACACCTTTATATTATTGATTAGATATCGTTGAAGAGCACTAATTTATATTGATTAGCGGTGTAAAGCATTAGAGATCATGGAATGGAGTGGAGGGTTGATTAGATGTGTTTTTGAAATGTTGTAGAAAATTTGGTGCACGAAATTATTTCAGTGATTCTATC
>JBAMHZ010000043.1:876748-891928 GCA_037177395.1 Alpinia galanga
TTTGCCGCCGGTGGCCGCCAGGGGATCGAGCTTCACACGGTACGATATATCAATAAACTACACGCAACACGAACACGTACGAAAACCAATTAGCAAGATTAATCAGCCATCAAACGACCAACAAAAGTGGAGAAATCAAGCTTGCAACGGTACTTGGAGAGTGAGAGGGAAGCAAGAGCCGGAGAGAACGGAGTCCATTGTCGGACCGACGACTCCATTCGGTTCATGCTCGCGATCAGAAGGCATTTGTTTGCAGAAAAGAGAGCAAAAAGAGCCAACAACTGCAGGACAGAGGCGCGAGTGTGTAGCGTGGTGCGGAACGAACAGAGCAGCCGCAGTGATACAAGGAAGGAGAGTCGACAGGGGGCCAAACGGGGCGGTATTTAAATAGGAAATGGGAGGTGGAAGCCACGTCAAAGTTGGAGGGGCAGCCACATTCGACCTGGTACGTGGAAGGCCCTGAGTTATTCAGGGCGGACACCTGTGCCCCACTCAAACCAAAGAAAAAGGACTACAGAAATATTAATAATATGACAAATACGTTGAAACTTAATGTGTTCAGAAGCCTCTCCTTTCCCAAATAACCATGTGTCATTCCACCATTACCATCAAGTAATATTGATGATCACTTGCTAAAGGAATGGCACTGCAGAACACGTGAATACTTTTACAGAAACAGATGAATCTTAAAACAGAGAGGCCCTAGCTCGCTTCTCTTGTCTCAACATCCGTCCTTTGTCGTTTTCTTTTCCTTCACTTGTCTCTCCATCTGCTCGCCACTCAGCAGGGTCTGAAGCCTTAGTAGAAAAAAAGACTCTGATCTACTGAAATTGGAATTGGATCAGATGAGTTAGTTGTAGCTGCTAACTCCAAGGGGGAGGAGGCCTGGAAGGCGTGCTGTGCCAGAACGCGTGTGCGTCATCATTCAATGCGTAACTTACTGCTAGGGCATGCACTTCTACGTAGGAAGAGATTTGCTGATTGTAAATTTGTATTTTTTTGTTTTGGCTGAAGCTTGAGGAATAAGAGAGAACAGTGCAGTCCCATGCCGTTGTTCATGTATCCATTAATGTTTATAGCATTAGATCTGTGAGTGAAAGGAAGAACTGCTGAGACAGAGATATGAGATACTCGATTCCATGGCTGAGACTCGGTGCATTTGGCTCAGGAAATTAAAAGACAAAAAACATTTTACCACAAACAAAACAGCGCTGTTTTGTTCTTCGTGAATCTGCATATGAAACTACTCTAATAAATACGTATTTAATTACAACAATAGACTTAGATATATGCTCGATCGTGGTCAAGTCAAACGTTAGTGTTTGTGCAAATTCATTTGTCGCCTAGGCAATTAATTATTATCCATGCATTAATTTGTTCTTTGGGAAACATCCCCGGAATTTAAATTAGACACAGGAAAAACCTGAAAACCTGGGGCCTATTCTGTGGTTTGGCTTAAATTCATGCATCTATTGAGGTCGATAAATTCGAATAAAACTAATGATCAGTTATTGGTTTCTTTTAATTAAGGTTTATAAAAATTCAAGGTAATATATAAGAAAAAAAAATTAAAAACGCGAAAGGCCGTGCTGGTTGAGTGGAAAATAAAGGCACTTTAAAAAAATAAATACATAAATCACTTTCTGGAGTTCCATCTTTCTACTTGAGTATTCTTCTCCGACTCTGTTACCTGAGTTCACAATAGCAACTGAATAATTAAATAAATTAATTTGTTCTTTGAGGTATGATCATATTAATTATTATTCATCGACTTCTTCGGGAAAGAACACATAAAAGCTAGCTAATCAGTTGCGTTAATCTCTGACAGATGTAATTAAGGCGGCATGCTGCTTCATTAAAGCTGCAGATTTGCAACGACTTTAATTAACTTCAACATTGTTGATGATGGCTCACTTGCTTTGCTTGTTCTCTTCGCGTACAGACGCCCATTCATTCATTCTCAGCCAAAGACGAGAGAGGCTAATCCAGCATTGTTTGGTGGCTTTCCAAGTGTCTAATCGTGGTTATCGAAAGGCATTCGCATCATACTAAAGCACCATCTCACTGTCCCATTGATTTCCTACAAGACAGAGATTTGCATTCATGTACTTTTGACGAAATGTAAGATGGAAATTAAGGCAGCTCAGAGGATCGAGTAATGCATGGGTATTATTTCGCCTAGCTTCTTTTTCTTTAGGGAAAGTTGGATGCATGATTATTAAGTGTAAATCTAGTGGCATGCTCAGCTCAGTGCCAAGATTCTTATACATGATCTTTCTTGGGAATTAAAGATGCAAGAAATTTAAGGCTGTTTTTGTAGCTTTCATTTTCACTCTGATTGCCCGTTTCCTTTGAATGCCTCACGTGTGAGCTCTTGGATGACTATTTATTGTTAAGCAAGGAAGATAAACTCATGGCAAAAAACCTTTTAATAGATAATAAATGAATATATATATAATAATGCACTATGAGATGTGAGATTCTTCTTTATGTCATATTGCCTACACTCTAGGAACGACATGCTAGGTTAGGTTCATAGTAGCTTTACCCCTGCCACATCATCATATCATCGATGGCTCGATTAATTACCAAAAAAATATGCATAAGATAATTAACCTTAGGAAACATAATTATTATTCCTTTGCATATATATATGTGAAATAAAAGAAGGAAAAAATGTTCAGTATTAAACAATTAATTAAGCTATAAGAATAAAGCTTAAATATGAAGGTGTCTGCAAATTAAAGTCCTTTTTCTATGCCATCAAAATCAAAGCGTGAATGAATTTGAATCATTGATCGAACAACTACAACTTTAAGCATGTTTGCTGGATATATAAATCAATTAATGTGTCTTCTCGTATACTTAATTTGTGCATGATTATATCGATTGCAACTATATGCTTTTATTTGGCGACACCTCAACAAGATTAATGATGCCTTAGCAATGGCCATCGTCCACTTTTTGGAAGCACAGGTATAATAAAAGCTTTGGCCAGCCGATGATCATTTCATATTCTTCACGCATACCAGGTCGATCATTGACAACTGCCTAATTTATGTGTGCTTGATGAAGAAGGGAAAGATAGGAAGAATATTTAGACTGGAAAAAAAAAGGAGAAAAAAAATCGATTACTGTTCCTAAAGTAAAAAAAGAAAACCAAATGATTCTTTTCTTAACTTCTTAACAAAATGAATTACATATTTAATTTCCATGCATGCAACACGTACGTAGCGTCGCCCCCCTCCACGTTGCACCCACCATTGGGCGAGTGAGTTAGGTCTCCCGTTTTGCTTGATATATCTTCTTGAGTGAGTGCTTGTTGTCGGGCATGGCAGGCCATGCACGTTAGGATTTTCATAGTGAGCTATCATGAGCTTCACACACGATTGCCTCATTACTGGAGTGCTGTCAATGCGTGCATTGAACATACAGCCAAGATGCGTTCTCTGTATATATGCACTGCTGCCTTTTATATTTCGCATCGATTTTATATGCCTCACACGTAACCTGACATGTTCTATTATTAGTTAGCTAGCTAGGACATGTTTTGAGTACTCCATCTAGAAGTTAAAGCTATGCTGGCTTCATCAACAAAATGACTGTGCTCGTTTAGCCCGGTTAATTAGTTGGAACACTTACGAGTGCATTCATTAAGGACCGTGATCGAGGTTCAATGTTCCCATTTGGACTATTCTACCTGTTCAACGATCGAATTAGTTTGGATCTTTCAGCTCGATCGAGCTATAATACAAGATCCACCATCGCGATTGAACCATTCGACTCGTTCAAATTTTAAATCCAAACTAACTTTAGTTTTCTTGGCCCACCCAATCACTGCTTAGATTATATATATATATATATATATATATAGAAAAGGCAATTGAATCCAACCTCCACTAATTTAACTAAGTCATGCACAATGAGGATGAGATATTGAGATTTGGTGGACAATGCATAATAGTTATCGATTTGCTCTCTAACCTCAATTCCTCAACCTCCACCAACTGCAAAATGCTAAAATTCTAGTTAACTCATAATATATATATCACTGTCACCATCAGTGGAAATCTAAAAAAAATACCATGGACAAAATAAGACTATATATTCAAAGGGTTTATATCATATGTCGATCTATCTTCAACATCAATGACCCAACTTGTTAAAAAAAAATCATATAATATGCACAAAAATTTGGTAATTAACGATGATCAATGTGTCTTTATATATATCAAGATCTAAAAGGATATTGGTAACAACATTGCACATCTAGAAATGGGTACTTCATGTAGACTCCTTCATATATACATATGTCATATGATCTCAACCATGACATCATTGGATATATTTTTCTATATTTTTGGGAGAAAAAGTAGATAAAATTTGTCTGTTTTTGTTTAAAGGAAAGGTTAATTAAATATTTCTTAATTAAGGCCGGCCATCAAACATGCATGGTGATCAATCCCCACCACGTAGAACTAAGCATGATCGTTTTAGTCGTTAATTACATATAAATATACACACTCGTTAAGCACGAGAAAACAGTATATATATATTATACCATTGGCTTTAAGTGGATAAGTTGCTAATGGGTGCATGTGCGGTGGACAAGGGAAAGAGCCCCATGCAATTCTTCTCTCGGTGGGAATGACGTGCTTCTCCAAAAAGCACTAAAATAACATGGCGAGGTTGGAAAACTGTGACATGTGTCTCAACTTCCTCGACCTCACTTCTTCTCCCACTCATATTGGAAACTAAACAGTTGTTTAATTTTCAACAACTTTCCAGAGCTGTTTGAACAACTAATCGATGGGCGTTACATCAGACTTGACGACCTAAGAAACCTCGAAATGCCATCTACTCCATGACTAATTGTGACAACAGGCCACGTGTAGCTTGCACGCCGTGGAGTTCATCCATGGTGGATAATTGAGTTGGAACCAACTCACTGTTCGATCATTCATTCTCTCCCACTAAGTCACTGACGACGTAGGTAGAACTCACGAACTACATCAAGGGGTGAACTAATAATGAAGGAGATTTTGAAAAATATTTGACAGCCACTTGAAGCTCTTCCTTCCGTCCACTTCTGCATGCGAAATGGTTACGTCTTATTTCCACCCTTGACATTGTATATTTTCTTCGCAAGTCGCAAGTCTGGTGCAGATTCTTACATGTCTAAGAATTGTAGGAAGTAAGAATAGAGAAAGAGGGGGAAAGAAGACACGTACGTTGTAACTAAATGCATGTCCTTTTCATTAAATTGGTTTGGCGTCTAGCCAACTAATTGACCAGTGAAGAGGAGAGAGAGCTGGGTGTGCTCCGTTACTGAAGACAAAGTAGCTTGAGCACTGCAAACTGCACTATAGAGAATCACATGGATGGATGGATGGATGTTGGTTCAAGGCAAAGAGGGAAAGAAAGAAATAAAGAAAGCTTTGACAACTCCAAACATTTATATAATATTTCTTGTTGAATATATTCTTAATCTACGACAAGATGTATAGCAAATACCTGCGGTAGGTGACAAGGTAGGTTAACTAATGAGAAAATGACATGTAGCGTGTCAAGCTATAGTTCCAACTTGAAACAGTAGCAGGTATTTCAAGGCCTTTAAAAGAGGTTAATTTTAACGTATTGTTTCAGGCAAGATTGATGCATCTTAAAGCCACCATGCTTCTTCTCTAAATTTATTTGTACAGAGTGAAAGTTATAATGAATTCAAGAATCATGCATGGTGGCTAGATTTAGTAAGAAGCTTTAAGTAAAATCAAGTTAAACAAGTGCAGATCCGGATGGTATTTTTAAACCTTGTAGGAACTTAGAAGATCATTTGGTCAACTAAACTATTTAATGAAAAGATTGAGAATAAAAAGATACTTATAGGAATTATTGGAGTTGCAACGAATATGAGTATATCATATTATTTAAGTTGCAAATTGAAGAGATCAACTCGATGAGATAATTATGTTTTATAGATTAATTTAGATAAAAGGATTCGCATATATTTTTTATTGACAAAGAAACTGATGATGAGTTAGGCAACTTTTGTAGAATTAGTAAAAGTATACTAGACATAGCTTAGCTTTTCTATATTATTTTCCATTAGCATATCAAGATTCCTAAAATTTTCTTCATATATATAGAGACAATCTGATTGACCAGGAAAATGTCATGATTAGTGTGCAATTTAATTAATTAAAGTCGATTATGAAATCATATTTCCAGTCAGCACTTTGCTTAGCATTTTAAGCACTTGACTACAAATTGATCGGTACCATAAATGATTAAGAAATTGGAACTTACATTGGTGCTTCGTTTGTGGTCTCGATCGGCATAATTAAATGCATGTTCCCAGACGACGATTGAGTTGCACGAGTCAACTATTCTTATCCTATTAAATATAATATGTAAAAGTTATAAACTCTAAATCAGTAGCATCTGTGTTCATGGATTATATAATATTAAACCGCTTTATATGATTTTGATTCAATAATTCACCACTTTTATCATAAAGTAATAACTGCGGTAATATACTGGATTCAGTTTCTTGAATTTCTCATGAAATGTTTAGGGGAAAACAAAAAAAAAGAAAAGTAGACAAAGTTGATGAGATTGTCGGCCAAGGTGATACGTTTCTTCTGTAGTCCTGAAAGACACTGATAACACCAAGCATTAGCTGCAATTTTCCGACCTTGTGTGCAAATTAAAGCTTTATTGACTGCTGAATAAAATAGCACAAAAAACAAACAGTGAAACAGATCACAGAGTAACCTTTTTTCAGAGATCAACGCCTCCACGTTCTGAAAAGAGGATTGAAAAATGAGGTGTGCATGTGTGTTAATTTCTTTGCTTTACGGGGTGAATCATCTTATGTTAAGTCTCTTCCAGTTCTTCCACCATTTGATCGATGCAGCACCTTAAGTTTTGCAGGGATCGATTTCCTTTCTTGGGTTAATTTGGTTGTTCACTTGATGATCTAGCTTAAAATGAGCTGAAAAGGAAGATAAGGCTACATAAACAATTGACACGCAATGCATCACAAGGAAGTGATGTTCAACTCAACTAATAATGAACATTGTAATGTGCAATAAAGCTTCAGCAGACAAGCACGGGCTTTTTCTCTGCAGCCTTAAGCAGGCAAAGCTGTGAAAGTCCCCCACAGTGGGACTTCTCAATTATGATTCAACTTTCAAGGTGCCTCCCGTTCACCCCTGCTCGTCTAGGTAGGCAACTATAGGTCATATTTGTATATAATTGAGTCATTATAATCAAATTCAATATGCAAATATATTATAGCCATGGGTCAGTGTTTTACATCTTGATTTGAGTCCAAGCTTAAAGGATAAAGTGATGGGAGCTCATAGCCAATGGGCTATGCAAGTTTGAGTCGAAGCAGATGGCCCGTCCTTCGATGGCAGTGGGCTATGCAATTTTGAAGGGTGAGGTGAACCCTCGTCGTGTCCTCGGAGGATTTGAAGTGCCAGGATACCACAAGAAGTCATTTGTTGCCCAAATCATTTGGACCAGTCGCCTTGTTCGCCGAGAATGCTCTTGGGCACGCCTCGACCTTGCAATCTAGATGGGACAGTCAAGTGGGCTGGACAAACCAATTGAAACTGAACACTGAGAGAAAAGAGAGCCAAGTGAGTACGTGCAAGTCAGGCCAATCAAGCGACGCATGGTTGAACATACAAATCACTCATCATTTTCTTATCTGATGAGAGAATCAGGTTGCATTTGTAGCATATGGTCGGTGAATTATGGCGTGAATGTACTAATATAAAAGAGTACAATATCTGTTTCTGTACATAAAACGCTGAGTGATTCTTCGTTATATATCTTTACAAATAAAGGACGAGCAATACCTCCATTATTACTCACAGCACACTCTTATCAGTTCTTTTTCATATCAGAGTAGCGCAAACGTATATGGGGAGCTAACGGAAACGATAGCCATCGCCATGCATTACAGTTTTTACAGGTTGGAAAGGTTATCAACTCTGTCAATTATATCCAAAACTTTGATCCTATCAATGTCAAAATCGACGGCAGGGGCAGCAAGCAACCGCCTGAAAAAACAAGAATCTGCCATTGCTTCCCTTCCGTGACATTTGCTACTGCTTTTGCTCAACCTGTCGTCCTTCTTTAATCTGGCTGTGCCAGTTTCAAATTCCTGGCTTTTGCTTCTTCCCCAATTTCGCCTCTTAGAAGTGGCACGCTGCAGCATTTCTTGCTCTTCGAGGGTGAGTTTGGAAGATGGAGAGTCAGTTTTGTTCACCGACGACAAGACAGGTGATCTCTTCTTTCTTGGAGAACGAATTGGAGATTTACTCGGAGACCTAATGCCTGCATTACCAGCTCTACTGTGGGTGATCAGGTGGTGAAGCCACACAATCAAATCAAGAATGTGTGCTTCTGTTTTCCTCTTGTCTGCATGATAAAGCGTCTCTATCTTGGTCAACTCAACAACACCAGTGAGCTTCTGATTCATTTCCATTCTGAAAGGGAAAGCAAGAGCTGACATCAATTTGCTAGTTTTAAGATAGGCACAGTGTCGCACATTTCTTTTAAGAATGAAATAGATTCTCACTTACCCTGCGTTCGCCCACTCGCCAACCCAACCAAATCCATGGTGTGCTCTGATAATTATGTTGCAACAGCAAGTAGAGAGGTGTATCATTGAACAGATACAAGATCATACATGAAAAAACAAGATGTGTCATAGTGAATATATGCTAGTATGCTGTCAAAATTACCGAGTTGTATTATTCGCCATCGGGCAAAGCCACCGTAGAGTTTTCTCCATTTCAGCTTTGATCATTTGAACAGTTAACTGCAAGTTAGAAAAACAATGTAATATATATACAAAAAGATAACATGGATGATGAATTTTTAATACAACAGTTCTTTTGTGACAAAGGAATCATTTGAGGAAGCTGTACCTCTTCCTTAAACTCAAAAGATTGTAATTTGGAACGCAATGCAGACTTAACACTGGGTGGTAGCCCTTGGTACAATGCATCCCTGGTGCTTGGTGGAACTGAACTAGGTCGTGAAACCTAATGCAGACAGCTGTAGTTAATTTCAACAAGATAGAAAGAAAACAAAATTGTGTGCAAAACACACATAAAGGCCAAGTATGTATTTAAACGAAAATACAAAAATCAAAGCTGACTACAATTGTCAGGAGTGCAATCTTGGAAATGAAAGATAAGCAATCAAGAAAACTGTAGAAACTTTTGGATCCTAAAAAGTGTAGAAAAGCTATTCTATGAACTATAGAAGAAACTTATTAATCAACTTTGTCAAATAACACAAACATAGAAAGAACACTTTCATCAATCTTATGATGATAACTCAATAAGAGAAAAGGAAAGGAGGTTACAAGAGTGTCAATCTGAGTAATGACATTAGCATAATGCAAAGCAAGCCCAGCTGACCCAAGTCTTTGCTGGCTGCTCAAGGATCCTACCACCTCTTTAGCTCCATCTACAGTTAAAACAAGGAGATATTTAGTCATTAACATAAGAAGCATATTAAATAGCTCGTCAAGTTTCAATGGAAGAATCTAATTATTTAGTCTTCATGAATTTGAATCTCAGTAAGCTGTAGATAATACTACCATCCCTGAATATAGAAACTCATAAACATACTAGTATCTATAGCTTAGAAAATCCAAACCAACACAATCCTCATGAGATATGTTTTATGCCGGTGAGGGAAAAAGTAGTTTTATGTGGAGGAACAATACCAGCAGTCCCAAAGGCATCATGAATTTCCAGATGCAAGAAGTGAAAAATGTCCACAAGCTTCATGACGACCTGGAAAAGAATTGGTAACTCAGGAAAAGCCACTTTCTGAAACCACAAATATCAAAGTACGAGCAATATGTTGCAATTTGCAGTTCGGTCACTACATATTTCATCTGCATCATGTGGGTGTCTATGAAGATGCATATGCAGTCATTACTAGGGAATACAGAAAATTTATGCCTAAGGTACAATTTCAATCATCGTTGAGCTTAACTGTTGAACTTTTAAAAAATGGGTAAAACATAGTTTAAGCTTACACAACGATTAAGCAAAGGCAAATAATAGCTAAACTAATGCAAAACCCTGATTTTTTTAGAAAATATTGAATAATTGTTGTTACATTTATAACATCTTTTTTAGACAAAGGATCCCTTCACTTTTCAATTTCTTGAATTTTTTTCATTTGATAAACTAAACACAAATTAGTTGTCTTCTCATATTGTTTAATTCTATATTAAGTTGAGTTGAATTAATAAACTAGTTTGATTTCAAAAAGTCATTTTCAAATTAAAGCAATACGCAATTGTGCACGCATATGGAAGCATATATAATGTGATGTAATGAAGCTGAGGTAGCCTTTGAAATGCCATCAGTTTTACCTACAAAGTTTTAAGAGTCTGTACATTGTGATTCCTAAATCAATTTTATGCTACCAATATGTAAATCAATATAATATGTTTACCTCTTCCAAATTCCTTGACCAAAGGGATTTCTTCTTTAAGCCTTTGACGTGTTTTTGTTGATTCTTTAGCTCTTGTCTTAGTATTTGAAGATTGTTTCCTGCAAGCCAAGAGGTATAGGTCACTAATGAACAGAAGCCAGACACTGAGCAAAATACAAGTGACACTCTGCTGAGTTAAACTATAAACACAATTTTACACCATGACCATGGACGATAAAAACATTTGTGAGTACCTCCAATTAGAAGATTGTAGATATGCAAAAAAAAAACGGAGGATAATTTCCATATGTAAGCCTATGCACAAGAATCGAGGCCCAGAATAATAAGTTCTCGCAACACACCTCTTTGAGCAGGAACCAAGTTCTTCTCCTCCTGCAATTTTTGCTTGTAATCTTGTTCATATTTATCCAATGCTTGCAACTCATGATAAAGTTCCTGAGAACACACAAAAATAAAAAAAAAAATTACATAGACAAATAAAAAAAAATGGATCACAAGATACATTCTTTAAGGAATATTTTAGAAAACAGATAAAAAGAAAATTCCTGAAAGAGATAAAAGGATGAAGAAACAAAGTTGTCATTTAGGAACATTGTTGTTAGTCAGCATATTGCACTGATATACAATGTTAATCATGCTGTTAAAAAGCACTGATACCCAAAGGAACAGAGAGAACGAATGGCAGTCAGCAAAAGAGGAATAAAAAGATATTTAATACAATAAAAGTGTCAGCCAGCAAAACATTCCCCGATACCCAGACGAACATTGTTACTAGCCAGCAAAACAAGAAATGAGATGTAAAATGTGAACATCTTTCATACAAGAAAGTATGTCAAATAGTTGACTAATGCTTTCACCAATGCTTGAGGGAAATTATTAACTAATTTATGACAATATTTTAGGCACGACCTTGTTTAAATCAAATATTTAAGATCACTTACAGCTGTATGGTGAACCAACATCATTAAACATTCCATTTCCTCTAAAGCCATTTCTCTTAGCTGCTGCTGCGGTGTAAAATCAGACTCCAATCTTGGGATTGAAAGGAAAGCAGAGATAAGCCCTGTACTAATAAAACTACTCTTAAGATATGTACACACATTGATATTGAAATTTTACTTGGAAAAATGACGCTCTAAGTTGTGCCATTGAGGATCTTTGCAATGATTTCCAAATCGGACAATTTCTCCAGAGAAGACCATCAACTCTTTCCTGCAATATGGAAATCAAATATAGCCAAACTCTAGATGTGTGTGTATGTGTGTGTTTTACAGTGAAAATAGCTTCCAAGTTGACATAATAAAGTTTGTCTATGCTTTAACCTTTTGTCAGCTGCAGCTAATCTCAGTAATTCATCCATGCTTTCAGAAACTAAATGTTGAACTCCCTCTGATGTCAGCACAATTTCTATCAAATAGTTTATGTTTTTTTGCGAAAGTGATTTCATGAGATTTGAACCTTTCACTATCGTGTTGGCAACCTCAAATGCCAAAATAGATATCTTATTGCCTTTTATAGCCACTCCTGAACCAAAGCCACTGCCAGAGTTAAAACTAGTCATGCTACTACCAACAATGTCCAACACATTTGCCGCCTTCCCTAATCCAACAGCACCGGCCTTTCCAAAAAATGCACTCATTTCGGTGACCTGTAGTTAATTAAGTGACAATCAGGTGTTTTTATGGGAGAATCATAAAGAGTAGCCTAATAATATGGGTCCTACTATCAAAGACAGATTGCTGCTAAGTAGTCAAATGTTCAATAGTGAATATATAAGATGCCGGATTAAACTATAAGAAGATGCATTAAAAATAAATAAAATCTGTAAAATTGCACCAGACTTAAAGAAAAAAAAACCATGAACTAAAGATTAAGAAAGAGTGAAAGGTCGATGATTTGGGCCTTTTACAAATGCATATTCTCATGCAACTTTATGTGAAGAACTATATCTCATAGGAGAAAGGACCAGACTTAGTAACCTAAGAAAAATGCAAAAAAAATAATGCCTTTCATAATTTAGTATGGGTTTGAACAGTATAACAGCTAAATTTCACGTTGTATTGAATCACAAGAAACAAAAAGTTACGTCTAAAAAGAATCTTTCTCTCACTTGATGATGTCAACAGAAGCATGGAACATGGATCTGAAAGAAAAACTTAAAAAAATGTTCGTCATAGGCCCTCAAATAGAATGTGAACTCTATAATTGAGAGGAGGTTAAGAAAATTGAAAAATGCTTATATAAATAGTATAAGCATCTTAAACAGTATCTATAGCAATTCAAATGAACACATAGGCTTTATGTCATCCTTACTGCTCCTTGAAACAGAGATCGAGTCAACCAAAGCAGGCAACCTATCTATCTTACCACCATCTATACCATAATTTTCCTCGGGTCAAGATTTTCTAGAAAGATGGCCCATTTTTGTGATTTTTAATTAGTTCTTATTCTTGAATTGAAGAATACCATAAGTCAATAGTGTGCCTGGGAAAATCAAAATAATCAGACAAAGCTTGGTCATTGTTGGCATTTAATCTTGAGGGTTAAGATGACTAAATACAAATGGTTACTCTGAGTGCAAGTAAAAAGGAAGTAACTGAGCAGGCCAACAAGAAAAAAAAAAAAGGCAACTCCTTGTAAAGTACAAGTATTTAAGAAAAGGCTTGCCTTAGTGCTCCCTGACTTGCCGGATGTGGTTGGCTTTGCCATGGTGGGTTTCAATTTCTGTGAAGAAGCCCTCCTCAACTTCTCTTCAGCAGCAGATTCAATTATTCCATAGTCACTCATTCCCGGAAACACGTAGGGATCTTCAATAAATGACTTTTTAGGTATCTCCTCAGGCACGGTCTTGTGGATGTCTTTCCCGTTCGCATTAGGCTCGGAAAGAATTGGATAGTGGCCTCCAAAGCCATTCTGGAGAGTGATCTCACTAGGCGATCTATCAACCGCCGCTGTCTTGGAGCAAAAGATGCCCATGGTACTAATCCTTTCGTCACCAATCAGCTCCACCCGTTCTTCTCATACGCCGAAACTGGAATAACAAAACAGCACGCTTGGGTGGGACATCGCCCGATGATGCCCTTCGAAAATCCGATCCGACGTCGACCACAGCCAATGCAACTCAAAACTCTGAAAATTGAAAGGAACCCTCTTTATCGCCAACGAAAAAAAAAAGGATTTGAAATACCGCGGAATAAAGGAGCATGTGAATCCCCAAAGGAAGTACGCTCAAACCGCGTTGGAAGGCGATTTTAATTGACGGAAGTAAAGCTCCCAACTTTGACCACCGAACACACAAGAGAAACAAACAAGGAAGAAGGATACCGATCGGAGAGTGGATTGGAGTGTCAATTAGGTCGGCGGCTCTTCTTGAGCTCGGATCTTTCGATCAGCACCTGCACCGGTCGACGACTTCAGACAAACAGATAAAAAGATTCAGCTGGACGCGCTGCGATAAATCTCCAAATACACGAAACAAAACGATTCAAAGTCCAACCCCCCAAAACCAAGCAAACAAGTCAATCGACCAGGCCAAACTAGGTCAACCGTAAACCCTTCCCTTTCCCTATATGAACCCAATTCCAATATATATTATTTCTGAAAAGCGAACAGCAGCAAATTAGAATACGATCTTCTTATGTTCAAATATTATTCAATAAAGATTGCAATTGTTGCTTAAATTTCAATATCACAATCGAGCAATTTTGTTTTATTTTCAAAGTTCATTAACCAGTTTTTTAATGATTTATTTCCTCAGATTTCAGCGTGTTCTATCGTATTCGTCACGATTTAAAGATAATGCGAATATCTGCGTTTTAAACAAAAATCTGCTCTGGAAAATAAAAGGCAGAGAAAAGAAATCTAAGGCTTTCAGCAGGTCAACGGAGGCTTAAAAAGATTCTTTTAGAAAACAATCTCGTTGGGTATCTATCACCGGCTGTCACATCGCAGCACGTGGCGTGCCTTCTCCTTCTTAAAAAAAATATATATATATATATAGTTTTTTTTTTTCATTTTATTTCTTCCAAAAGTCAAATATTATGGTACCAGAGCATGGCGACATCGAACTAAATGATCCACTAAGAAGTTGGATCGAGTTATTGGATTACTGGTTGTCGAGTATCGTTGACTTTGCAATATGACAAAAGAAATTAAACCCTTTTTTTTTTCTCTCAGTGTACTAATGAATTTAATCTTTTTCAATTTCCATTCAGCTAAAAAAATAAGGAACTTGATCGAGTTCGTTCCGGATAACAAAGTCAATCGGCTAAAACAATGAGGAACATTATCGATTTCATTCTAGAAAAATAAAAAGTCAACTTTGAAAAAACATAAGGCGTGATGGTATAAGATAGATCCTGTAGCGTGTCAAAGCTTTTCTTTACTCTTTTTTCTTCTGCAATAGGAAAAACAAGATATTCAACTGTTAAATTGATCGATTATGCGGGAAAAAAAAAGAGAATAATTATACACGATAATTTATATTTTAAAAAAGTCAAAGATTGTATCATTTGCATACAAAGATTAAAAAAATTTAAAACTAATTTTTCTTGTTGTTTTTTCCCTCTCTCTTTTACGAGCCTCTTTTTGTGAATATTATAAGTACAATCAAAATTTTACAATGAAAAAATATAAAAAAATTATAAATTTACAAGATGAAAATATATCTTTATTGGTACGAGA